>PNEQ01124899.1:0-78540 GCA_003012365.1 Medauroidea extradentata
TTGACAAAATACCGTTTTCAAACCCGATTTTCGAAGGCTTATTACGCCCTTAATATTCACTTTTCGGTAAAGTGTCCACTACAATGTCTACTTCATTTTTCATGAGGAATCACCTCCCGGAGTTTGGGCAAAGAGTTTCCGAACACCCTGTATATATATATATATATATATATATATATATATATATATATATATATATGTATATATATGCGTCTCGAATATAATCGGTACTCATGTCACACGGTTAGTACGTGCTTAGCACCAAGACGGGTGTAGAACGGAAAATACATATGATATGGTTACAGCAATACAACACATATCTTATCTAACATTTCCACCTGCAGGTTCTGACAAACACGCAACGCACGCGTGCAGCTTCATCACTGCTCGACCACAATAAACACTCAGCGCGCTATCTACAGCGGAAAATAACACTCAAAATTTTGATTTTTTTTCTTAAGAAAGCATTTCATTAAATTACCTCATCACATATCTGTGGAAATTCCCTGTTATGAATGAAAACTCAAAATTATTGATTTTGTATTATGAAAGCGTAAGTTTTAATTAAAACGTTAGCGGTATTCAAGCTCCTGTAGAACTAAAAAATAGTTAATTTTTGTTTCAAAATGTTTCTCTTTAGCTCTTATATGTAATGGCTCTCATTATTTTATTGTAAAACCAAATGAGTGGAACAGTCGAAAATTAATATCGGATGATATTTTTGAATATTACGAAAATATTCATTTACGTAATTGTGTTATTTTAAAGTGGGCACGTGTGCCTGTTTATGGACAATTATAACACTACATTAAAAATGTTTACCTATACGCAGATATACATTCCCTTGTTTGAACGGCCTAATTATTGCATGTATGTTACATAACGATTAGAAAAATTATTGCTATCTGTCTTGTTTGGTAGGTAAGTTTAGTCAGCCAGTTAGATAAAAAAATTTCAATTTCAATTTCAATTTCTTACTAATAATGTTCAACCAAGTTCGTTATGATTTCTCATGGAACACATTATTTCCTTAAACGCCCATTCCCCGTCAATTAGTTTTCGCTAAAGCTAGTATTAAAATACTAAGAACATGCTTTGGTATAACTAACAGAGAACATAGTGAGGACATGTGAGGAATATCTTTCAATTGAGACATCACTGATATTTGTAATGTAATATTTAATTTATAGCCTACCTACTAACATCACTTGTACATTTTACAAAACAGGTATTTTACAGTGAACAGAGTACAATGATACCTACCTCTAGGAATAAAGACAACCAAGAAATGAAGTTATTAATGGGATATAAAAAGCTTACTAACAGTTATTGATTCGTCAACGGTATTCTTTAAACAATTTGCACTTACTAACGGCATAAATAAACTATTGAATTCATTGATGTATGCGCTTAGTTTACAACCATTTTAATCAGCAAAGCATTTGTTTATTGATTGTTTGATTCTAGTAAGTACTTAGTCTAGATTTCTTATTCAGTAAGCTATTATTCAGAATCAGTGCCAAACACAAAGTTTAAAACTACATCTAAATTTATATTATACTAACGTTGTTTTTTCTGTTTAATACGGCACATTTACCTGCATTTATGCTAATATATTTTACACAGTAACTCTTTAATTGTTATTTGCTAAATTTTAGAAAATACAATAATTCCATACATCTTTAGGTAAGAAATAAGAAACGTATATAGGTTTATCTTGAATAAGTGTACTAAAAACGTTATATTATTTCTTTGTAATAAGAGGTTGTCCAAAGACTAAACATAAGATAACTATTTGAAAGTTTTAAAAAAAGTTGTTTAATTTATCTTCTACAATCTCCTATATTGTCTATCTATGATTTGTGTAGTTCACTACAATAGGAAAAAAATTAAAAAATTGTTGTTATTTTGCTAAACCACTGTAATTTTCATTTTTTTCAAGGGAATTATGCCATTAACGGTAAAGAAATGTGTATGCTGTTCGACAACGATAATAATTTACTTATTATATCACCGCTATCATCTCACGACAATTTTATACGAGTGATTCTACCAGTTCGATTTCACGTGCTAAAATACGTATCGTTTTTACGTATTCGGTGAAGCTAATAAACACTTTACGCCTAAGTATAATAAAAATATACGTTAGGTTTGGTTTACGTAAATTTCTCACCATTCTACTCTAATTGAAATTGCCGTCTACTAATCATTATTTCTACTTCGCATCCAGTTTTTAGTTTGCATTCTATAACAGTTACCACGAAAGAGGTTCCCACTCAACAGGTTTACTTAAATTTCCTCCACAATTAATACAATACGGGCCATTTAAAAAATCTGCTTAGTGTTAAACGCCAACGTTTCATCGATTAGAAAATATATTTTGTGTTGAACAAATGAAGCAGCAAAATTTTTCCGCCATTTTTAAGTATTACAGTGTCCGTGCAATTACAGCTCGGAATACAAATATTATGATTTTTTAATATTAAATAAAATTTATAATAATATAATATAAAAATGAATTCCAGTGGAATGTATACATACATATGTGTGAGTGTTTTGGCGTATGTGCGTGTGTGTCTTACGAGTTAAATTTAAAACTTTTGAAAACCATTTTATTTAGAACATTAATTAATGTATACTTTTTTTTTTACTTCAGCAGGTGTTAAAATCAAGTTAGGTGCAATAGAATCATGTGTTGTTTTCTTTGTATCTAAAATTGGACGATAAAAAGTATTTTAATGAAATTACAAGCCCACTTCAACACACGTTATTATAAATTTAAAAAGCGTTATAGTGTTTCCAGTTCAATTTAAAATCCATAGCCATAATTAGCAGATAATAAAGAAAATTTGTTTAACTCACTAATAAAAATTATTCGTCACGATTTGATTAGACTAAATAAAATTTTTTTGTCACAAATTACTTAGATGTTCGCTACGCTCATTAGCCGCGAATTTCATGCAGGCCTTCGCCAACACCATATTCTATAGTGTAAAATTCTAACTTCCAAATATATCTGGAGGCCGCTTCTATTTTACCACCACTGGAAATTTCTCCCATTGCTTCTAAATATTTCCCTGCAGTACGTTTTTCAATAATTGTTAAAATATTTTTGGGCAAAAATTTGTATCACTGTCTACCATTATTCTTCTGACCGGAAGTTTCATGCGTAGCTAACAAATCACTCAAATTAAGTCAGCTATCGCTTCTGTAAGGCATGATAGTTATCTTTCCGTAACCGAGTCCTTGTCATAAATGCATTGTAGGTATAGTTAAATAAGACCAATTTGAATTGTTATTTATTTTCAGAGTACATACAACGTTCAGGTGCGATAAAATCATAATTATATGTTTTTATGAAATAGTGTTAGTTTTGTGGAAGATACTTGCGAGTCCACTTCCCTCTTACAAAACAATCTCATCTCGCCTAATTTTCTCACAACTGTGAATCAGAGTCAAAATTTGCGCGATCTGCTGCCATGCAAATAGTGAAAACCAACTTACTTACGTAAGTTAAATAATTCACAGCGAAATAATAAGCAATGGACTACGTAGTAAAACATTAAAAATCACCTCGGGAACAATTTTTGTATTAAAAAAAAACAGATTGCAGAATCTGCAACTTTTTCTGTACTTTTCGATTTAAAAAAAAATCGAAAATATTACATTGTGGGTTTTTTAACATTTTATTTCATACCTTATGGCGTACAAGTAATAGTAAATTGTTTTATTTATGTAAATCAATTGGTTTTCACTATTTGTAAGGCAGCGTAACAAGCAACTTTTGACATTTACGCACAGTTATGAGATAACTATAAGAGGTAAAATTGTCTTATATGAGGAAATTGTACTCAGAAGTATCGTCTACAAATTTCATAAAAATGAAAATTATGATTTTATCGCACTTGAACACCCTTAATGGCTATACCTGCCGACAAAGCATCAACCGCATGCATAAGCCTGAACAAGAGTTAAATGTATATGTACGTGGGATACGTTACATGCAACCAGCATTTCAACACGACAAGCAAGTTAGCCTCTAGGCAGGCAAGCATATTTTCTTACATTGGAAGATCAAGCACATGTACGGCCGAACTGGCCTATTGGTTGCATTGTCTTTCCTCCCGGCTTCATTTCAACATCGCCACAAATTCGTGATAATTGATCGCGTCAAACGTTCCTAGCGCAATTCGACTTCATCGTATTCCACTAAAATAGATCTAGATACAAAAATTCAGAGATCCACTTAAAGGCATTTACATATTCGTCATCACAAAACAAAAAGAAACTCTAGATCTCGACGGGTTCGATAGCACTTATGGATATATCTAAAAGATATTCCATGTTATTTCATCCTCTCAGGGTTCGAATTTTAAAACAAAACTGCATAGACAATTAACGCTGGCAATTGTACTGGCATAAAATTTAAGTGGTAACCGTGACGATAGCCCGTTGATTTTAATATATGTAGAAAATTAATTGAAAAGACCTGTCATCCATTTCATAACATTTCACCTCCTTAATTGTCAAATTTCAAAACATGAATGAAATGCATTTCTTGTATCGCGCGGTTTTTACATTGTTACATACTACTGTACTAACGATTCCCCAGTGGCTATGGCAGTCACTTGTTATTAGTAGTTACTTTGCTGGTAGAAACTTCACCGTAATGTTATAAAACCAGTGTTGCTGTGATGACAGCGAGTATTTCAGTAACCAATTCATTCTACCTGAGACACTCATTTTGTCTCCAGTGACGAAACCTCTCCTCAATTCCGTATGTATGACACTTCCCATATTCTAATAGCGACCTTGCCATATTCCTGTCAATCATTTCACCTTTTTATTATTGCTGCCTAGTTTTCAGGATTCATGCGCAAACTCAACGACAATGTGTATTTGGTGACTAGCTAGCTATACTATTATTGTATGTGACAAAACTTACTCTAGATGTTAATTGCTCCGTTTTTTCATACTTTGTTCACTTGCTCCGAATTTTATGTAATTTAAACGTAATTAAATATAACCTCGTTAAATGTTACACATTAGGTATATCAGAGTTTGTTGTCTTACAAGACCAATGTCAAGTTTATTGAGTAATACACGTAAATCAATTAAATTTAGGTAACACATTTTACTAAAGTAATTTAAAAATTTGATGTTCATAAATTAAAAAAAAAAAATACTTACATTAAAATGTTTATCAATACTTTTGCTGATAGCGTACATTTTTATTTTTATTTAAAATATGAAACATATACAATAATATTGTATTATCAGATGATTATCTGTACAGTGATACACTGCGAGATTTAATATTTACAAATACTAGTTCTCTTAAAGACTAGTACAAAATTTTATTTCAAGTTCATTTTATACCAACAGCTGCCGTCTCTAGTACTCTTACAGCAAAGAAAATAAATAAAATAAATAAATTAATTAAATAATGGCTCGTTATCATTTGTTTCTGCTTGCTCACGGAGGAATAGTTCCATGTAATCCATCTCGTTTTTTTATAGCTAACATTAAATTTTGTGTGATATGCGCATGTTTGTAGTTTTAGTATAATATTATTTCATAAAATGAATATTTTTGTAAGGTTGATATGTAGGTTGTACGTTTATTCTTTTTAAATAATAATTTTTATCTTATTTTTAATGTTAATATTAATGAGACCTCCAGTGTAATAAAGGACATCCTAAGTTAAGGTCACTTTTCAGAATAAATTTCACATACGTAATTTTTATGGAACCATAATTTGATGACATAAGTACCACTTTGACGGCGAATTCAGCGACCTACAACACAAGGTCATTTAGTCATGCACTTAAAGGATCCACTAACCTTTGTTTGGGTCTACCTACAGAAGATGTTCGAAGTGATAACCCTCGATTTGTAAGCACTTGTTAATTCGCTGATGAAAAGACCATCGAACGTCAGCCAACATTTGTGTTGTAATTTAGGTACATGCTCGGTATATTCTTTATTTCATGTCGTTAGGCGTGGTAATCTAGTTGTGTTACATCTGGCGAACGAGGTGGCCAAGCTGCAGGGTGCCGCGTCCTATCCACTTGTCGGCAGAGAATCTCAGTCATCTCTTGTCTCGAACACAGAGCATAATGGTGTGGTGCACCATCGTGTTGCATCCACATGTTGATGCGAACATGCAGAGGCACGTCTTCCAGTAATTGAGACCGTACTTTGTGCAGAAAGTTTGCGTAAACTTGCCCAGTCAAGCTTTACCTTCAAAAAATTATGGACCAAAGAAGTGATCGCCGACAATGCCGCACTAACAATTAAAGGACCGTGGATGTTGAAATGGTACAGTTCTTATCCATCGAGGGTTCTCATTTGCCCAATAATGTATATTATGCCTACTCACATTTCCCGTATTTGTGAAGTTAGATTCGCCGGAAAAGAGCACATTGCCCAGAAAGGAGACATCTGTGCGCATTTGTCTACGAATCCAGTTACAGAAATGGTAGCGATTTAAGAAATAATTTTCGTACAAATTCGTACTCACATTTTTAAAATATGTTTTCTCAAAATACAAACTAAAGTGACTTGTGACTACGCAGTGATATATTAAAAGTATGTTGTCGAGACTAACTAGTTAAGTGTCACTAGAACTAATGATTGCCGGAACATCCTATATATATATATATATATATATATATATATATATATATATATATATATATATATATATATATATATATATATATATATATATATATATATATATATATTTATTTATTTATTTATTTATAATTATACAGAGTGAGGCACATAAAGTTTTACAGTAAGAAATTGCTTTACGAGTATTTCACAATAAACTTGACACTAGCCTTGTATGATAAATTTATGAACATCAAAATTTTTAATTACTTCAATAAAAACTGTTATATAAATTAAATTGCTTTACATGTTAAATTACTAAGTGAAAATTTCCAAGATGTTGCTGCTAGCAGGTCTAATAAGATTTGATGCTAAGTAATATCATGTCAAAACACGTTACAGGATTTGCTGCCAAAAAGAAAGCCTTGCAAAAATCGAAATAATCCAGAGAAGTTGGTGGCACTTAGTTAACAATTAAAATTTAGTAAATGTCATATGCCTGTACAGAATATTGTCCATGCATATGGTAAAAGAGTGTAACATACACGTGACGAAGGTTACAGAGAATACCTGACTGGAAACATGGGACACTTTAATTCATTGCAGCTACCAATGGCTTGGCTTTCTGTAGTCTCATTTTGTACATTGTTTTACTGGCCACAGTTTAGTGAAATGAAGTTTATTCTTTGACAACAGTGTATCTACATTTACAATACAGAACTATGTTAAGTAACTTGAGTTGTATACAGATTTACGTACAATGCAAAATATATAACAACAAATCAGTATTTTTTTAAAGAAGCACAATGTCAGAGAAATTTGTATCAAATACTTAACTATAAATAAAGAATTGCAGCATAGCTGAGGTGTGTACTGAGGCATAATATCGAAATTGAAATGATTATTTACCTATAATTTCAAACACAAAGTTCAAAACTACAACATGTAAAACATACTTTTTTTAGCTTTCAACTAACAATCATAGTCTACAAATTAAAAGTCAGTGTTATTATACTCATACTTCATAAAGGTTTATCAGTTTGCGCACAGTATACGGCAACATGCATGTTAATTATCACAGATTGTATGCAATATAACACGTATTACAAACTAAGAACCCAGTGTATTACATCGCCTACCCAACGCACATAAAAAATACATCTTTTAATCCAGAAGGCCAGCACTGGCAACCGTTAAAAATAATATAGCTATGACTCTCAATACTGTCCTTGTTTCACGCTTGACCTATTTTAGAAATGCAGGTAAACATGGTGATTTTCACGCCAGTAAAAATCACCATGGGTGAAAGTGGAGGTGAATTTGTGACTTTGAAGCTATATTCAGGCAGACACCTGTCTCCCAGATGACCTGAACATTTACTAAGTGTGTTCAGATAAGGTTATCCTTGTGACGGAATTCAAGATTTCTCTAACTGTAACAAGTGTTTAGCAGTGCCTACATATATAGCATACTTAAAAGATCGTCAAGGAGTGATGTCAGCAAAGCCATCTATACTAGCTACACGAGTTTCTACAGCATCAGTCGAAAAAAACGACGGCAGCTCTTCTAACGCCAGGATTTATTCTTTTGAAACTTCACAGATTGAAGTTACTTTTGCAGATAACCTATGCCAGTTAACCCATGCCAGTTGCATATTGAGCAACTTAACTTTTAATTGAAGTATGTATTGCTTACTACGCTCACCATATCATTTTGCAAATGTTCTTACAATTGATTGCTAATGATCACAAGGAATCACGCTAGAGATTAGCCTATTACAATATAATAAAATTATAAAATATTATAATATAATCATGTTAGTTATAAGTAATGTTAATTATTATAACATACATATGATGAAACTATTGGGAACAAACACTTGTATATTCTTAATAATATTTAATTAAACAACAGAAAAAATTCTTCTTTCAGTTATTTTCACTTGTAACTGCATGTCAAGAGGTTTCGTAGGTATAGATGTTCAATCTATAATATTTAAAGTAATTAGGTACCAAATAAACCGTAAGAAATAATCACAGATTGCAGTTATTTTCAATCAAGCATAATATATTAAAAGGAACGATCATTACTCATTATTAATTAAGCGCAGTTAGTGTCACTCACAGGAATCTGAAAATCTCTGCAGAACTAAAAACTTAAGTACTGACAGTAACTAAGGTAATCTAAAATGTCTTTTAAAGCTGCCCGCAATGAGACAATATCTTACTGTACTGTTGTAAGCATACGCCATTGCAATATTGTGTTATCCCAGAAATTTACGGCGACAGAAAATTCCAATGGGTTTTGTCCACAACGTAAAGTACGTCAAGATAATTTTACTTTAATCAGTGTAGGACAAGGCTTCTTAAAAATGTAATTATTCTGTACAATCATAAATTAAAATCGCTGTGAAGAAAACACAATGAGATTGTACCGAAGATAATATCGATATTCAGAGACACTGGAAGTGGTAAGATAACGAAAAAGTATTTATCTTGAATAATTCTGATAATAATGTATATTTGCGTAATGCTTCTTGAGTGTCATACTGTTAGTATAAAAAGCAAGCTTTAAGGAATGAAGAGTACAATTGGTAATCATATAGCTGACTTGATTACTTGAAAGGCAATATGACGAGTTTCTCAGGTAATGGATGCCGACAGTATATTTTGAAACATTTACTATGTAAAATATTTAAGTTAGACGGTGGAGGCTTAAGTAATAAATGTGAGTTTCAATAATTACTTTTGTAACACAAACCAATTTCCTTATAATAATTGCAAAAAACGACGAGAGTATAATATTTTTGGTAATAGCCAAATGGAAAATCTTCAAATGGCGTTGAGCTGGCTTCTGCAGCGTAGTCGATTAGGCACCCGTCTATTGTGCGAGAGGTCTTTGGTTCTAATCCTGGCTTGTTCATGGCTGTTGTCTAATTCACCTTACTTCACCCTCATCGACACTTAAGACATCGTTGTTAAATGGATGTACAACCTTCTCACTTCACCTGTAATGGCATTGTTGTATGTCATTTCTGAGAAGGTAGATATTAGAGTTTTTGGGCCATTAGTAACAACTAATAATATAACGTAATTGGCCTCAATACAAGCGAAACATTAGAGATGAGTCAATACAAAGGGGAACATATGATAACGTTTAACTCTTATTCGTAGTTTTCAGAATATGATGACCTCGAAAATGTTGTTGAATCGTTACTTGCCTGCTTTTCCTTAATTTTCTGTATTTCATCGTTACCAATTTACATATATTTGATGAAAATTCTTTTAACATATATATATATATATATATATATATATATATATATATATATATATATATATATATACATATATATATATAGTATGAGTACCCCCGAATGCAGATTTTAAGTAAAATCATTTATTCATTCCAAACATAAGCAATGTGTTATGATTTATCCTATATACACAGCCATAACAAAGAACTTCGACAAACAAGGCCATTAGCAATACTCACTTATGAATATTTGTGTGTGTGTGTGTGGTGTGTGTTTACGTGTGAAACTTAAAAATGTGTGTAGGCAATCTTATAATCCGAAGAATGATATAAAATAAGGCCCTACGATATAGAAGCGCCGGAATGAGTGGGTACGAGGAAAACGGATGTCACCGAGAAAACCCTCCGGCCAGAGACTGGTTTCGCCCCTCGGCCGCCACGCCACAAATATCTTGTTATTGCAATGTATTAACATTCCTAAGTGTTTCATTACATTTCACGCTAAAATAATACGTGTAGTGATAAGAAAAAAATTTATATTGCAGGTGCTATGATTGCTAATAAAAATTTAAAATATAAAAAATGTTATATTGTTTAACAAAAAAGTGTTTTGACAGAATTTTAAATGATTTGTCTTAATTCTTTACATGTTATTATGTAACAAATAAAATAGACTCAAGTCTACAGCATAGTATGTAATCACAGAAGTGATTTCAAACATACTGATAGAAATATCATAGCCATAACGGAACAAAAATTTAGGTTGTTTGTGTACAGGCGTGTTGTTTCTGGCTGGGTTGTGCCTGGTGGCTGCCAAATCCATCCATGACAAAGGTGTAGACGATAGGTCTGCCCTGAAGACTGTCACTGACGGTGGCGAGAAGTTCTCCTTCGACGTATTGAAGGTATGCAACCCGCTATACATAGTACAACCTGTTTCTGGAAACTTTATGTACCTGCTTTTTCTAATATAAGTGATATTATGACACAGGCTATTGGCAGTAGCAACGAGAACCTGGTAGCCTCTCCACTCAGCCTGCATGTAGCTCTGGGGTTCCTGTCACAAGGAGCCAAGGACACAACCAAGAAACAGATAATAAAGGCTGCTTACCTGCCTTCTGATGATGACGTCACACAGGCTGGATTCAAGTCGCTGCTTACTGTCAAGTGTGTGAGTACCCCTGTACATAACTTAATAAGACCATTACTGGGAATACACAGGTTTCTGACAACCTGCTGCGAGTACGTACCAATGATCACAGCAAAGAAGTTAAGACTACAGTATCCACCCCTTCCATTTGCAAAAGACTTACACCAGTTCATCGTTTAAAAGCCAGCGCCTCGAACAATGTACGTTTAATGATGCACTCCTGGTTCGCAGCTTAACTATTGCTCAGTTAATGATAAACATATAATTCAAGCAGACTGAGCAATAGAAACATCAGCACAGAATACGAAATATCAGGTCTGGGTAGGATTTATAGGATTTTTTAATTCTACTAAGTGTAACAACCCACGTCTGTCATCTAAGCACAAAACGGTATTTGCAGTAATTTAAGAATCATACAAATAATTCTACAAGCCTCCACTAAAGTTAATACGTCTTAATATTTGCGGAAAATGTAGAATTTTCTGGGATTGATCAGTTTCTACGTAGCAACAACCTAAATGTATCCTCATCACCATTTAATATTCGCAAAAGAGTAAATATTCTTTCTAACGTTCAACACATCGAAGAATTTAAATATATTTTCCTTATTAGAAAACACAAATCTTGATATTCCAAAACATTCACCGCTGCTAACTATTAAAACGCATTGTCTAGGTACACATCGTTAAGATATATTGTGATACCTTAATATATCATACCTAATAGCGGAACTTGTGATAACTATCATATTTTTATGAGATCGACTATTACATTTGCTAAATGCCCTGTCTCGTGTGACAAATATTTTACAGAACCTAACCTAACTAATTTTTCACGTACTTTTTGCTGTATTGTGCAAAGCCATCCTTTATACTTAATGAGTAATACAACCAAGGAATGAGCCTGTAAACCAAAATAAAACATGTCAGCGTATTTGTCTTACGTTACAGCAATAGTCTAATCAGATTTGTTAGTATGTCTGCAAACATTTTATAGGCTCATCTGTTTATTCGACATGAATCACGTTTAGTAATAGACTGCTAGTGTATATTTTTTATATAATAAAGACCACATGCTAAAATAATCAAGCAGTTATCTTATACTCTACCTGCGATTCGTTCTCAGGTTATCTTCGATTTGGAAGATTTTAACCAGAAGCAAACCATTTCAACTGTTTCTCTGCTTCATCTCATATCATCATTCACATTTCCTTACGTCTTAGACTCCATAACATTCGTGACTTACGCTAACTATACCGAGTAGAGAAACCAATTCCTTCTCTAACACACTAAACGGAAACTTATTTTGTCTGCTTAACGTATTGCAATGATGTGTTCAAGATGGAAATCCGCATAGTATTAAGTTCTCTGATTTGCAATTAACATTTTCACGTACCTCCATCAGTAATTTGATTTTATCGTATATCTGATGTTTACATTTGCTATTTATGTATAAAGTAACTTGGTACATTTAAATTACGAAAAGATAATTTACAAATATAAAATGAAAACATAAAAATAGCATTTAATTTCCTACCAAACCACTGTGTTCTTTTGTCATCTCAAATGTGCGATTCCCCTTGCACCTCTGATCTGACCAAGTTTATTCGCACTCTCATTCAAAGGACTCTTGGAACAACAGTAAAACACTAGTATTCACATTTTAATAAAAAACCAAGCAATTCTCAGAACAGTGTTGGTTAGTGTAACATTTCTACAGCCACGTGCTGCCAACAACCCCGAATTACTTAATTTGTATTAAAGAACCTACGGCAGTAACATATCCGTAATATTTGGTTTTCAGGTAATATTAGCCGATGTCCTCTATTTTGGAGATGCAGCATTTATTGAGAAGACATTCCCTATCAAAACGTCCTTCGAGAATGTTGCCCGCAGCAGCTTCAGTGCAGACACCAAGTCCGTGGACTTCGCATCCAACCCAGCTGGTGCCATTGACACAATCAACCAGTGGGCGGAGAGTCGTACTGCTGGCAACATTGAGAACCTCCTAACTTCAAGTATGAGCTCGTATGAATATCCCTCGAATAAAAAATATCTCTGACAAAAATATTTTCATGAAAGTGTGTGTATCACAAACAGTTGTGCAAGAAAACCTGAAAAGATAAAAGTTAATTATTTGTATGGTTTTAAGTTGAAAAAAAGTATAAAATCAAATGTTTATGGGTTTCAAAATGTTGCTCGTGAGATTGTAGGTAGACGGCCAAATTTATAAAGACAAAAATATTTACGTTCTAAATATTTTAAAAGTTATCGACAAAACATTAATATCTAAAACAATATGTTTGTGTAAGCTTTTAATATAAATTTTTGTACATGACGTGCCATACTATGAATGTAACAAAAACCATAACATAATTTGAAAATTTTTGTTAAAAGTTCTTCCTACGGGTGATATATGGTCTCAATAACAGTAGATAATATATTGAAGCATTTGCTAATGCAATTTTCATATAACACGATGTGCTGCTCTCCAGGTGACGTGGACTCAGATACTAAGTTTGTCCTGGCCAACACACTCTACTTCAAAGGCTCTTGGGAGAAAGGCTTCAACGCCTCGCTGACGAAGAAGCAGACCTTTCATGTTGACAGCAAGACATCTGTGGAGACAGACATGATGACTACAGCTGCAGCGTTCGACTATAAAGACGATAAAGACCTGGATGCCAAAGTGATTGCGCTTAACTACAAGGTATGAAAGTGCAATGCAACTATCTTCCTAATAAGTAGCAATTCAGACGTTCTATAGTGTATCTAACTGATAAAACCTAAAACAATATCTACTTAACCTAAGTGTTAAGATCATGATTTTTAGACGTAGCGTTTAAAAGGAGGATTCTGCGTACAAGCCCCAATCCTTGGACATACAATTGCAGAAGTTTGCCAAACGAAAAATACGGTATATGATAAATGCGGTAGGACGTTGTATCAAAACTGAAAGAGTAATTTTTGTACACTAATTGACATACTAATTTAATAGACGTGTAAATCTTCGGCATATCGTGACTTCGACGGTTCCTGTACAACTTCTGCAATTTTTTTATATAAAATGTTCTTTTTCATCCTCTACTTCAAGTGAATGTTGGGATATAGGACCTAGTCAGATGGACGCAACTCCAAGAACAATATTGGTCAACTGTTACCTTTTGTTTTAATTGAAGGTGTAGCTGAGGTAGGCATTTGTGTTTTCAAAACATCTTTGACAGTTGTGGCGCTTGAAAGATCTGAAAACACGAAATTTAATTTTCAAAATGATCAGTGCGTATTAAATAATCGTTGAAATATTTGTGGAGAAAATAGATTATGTTCAATTATGCATTCCATGCTGATTTATGACTTTGTACTTCATGTAACGCATATCAGTATTTTAGAAAAATTTTTACGCTAGGATTGCTTTCTTGCCAAATTTCGAACATAGAACACTGAATAGTGAAGTTACTGTAATGGCTTCACTGACCTGGTTTCCACATATTGAAATATTATGAGAAATGTTTGACATTACTTTTTTAGTTTAGTGTGAGATAACTAGGATCATCAGCGCGTGAATGTTGACTATAAAATTTTATGGCATAGCATAGATGGGTACTTTTGTGTACACATTGAGTTATTTAGTTATGTTGCGTAGTAAAAAAGTTCAATTAACTGCCGCGTTTTATACATGGAGGCGAAAATTGCTTAACCCGTCATTGTTATCGACATACAATACTTAATGATTTTTATATGTATTTTAAGTTACTTTATACTACGATTATCTTAATTATTGTAGAAATATTTCGTCAGTTGGCGCTCTTTTCTGTGTCATCGACGTATTGCACAGTTCAAATTGCAGCTAGCCGTTAATCCGTGGGTTATACTGCGGAAGTTTTATGAATCACATTGTAAAATAAAACAAAAATAAAAAATGTAATTGTATCGCTCATTTAAATGATTAAAAATAAATGGACATTTATTGCTACACTTAATGACACTTAGAATGTTACTATTTCAGTAGGGATCTTCTTCATTTTTAATTTATATAGATTAGTTGTTTTTTTTCTGTTCGTTTACCCTTCCGCCTGGGCGGTTCTTACGCATCGACGTAGTTGTATTCATATTATTTCCATTGACTGAACAGATTATATTCAATCATTACGTTCGAATAAAAATTTTGGTTTAGTTTGGTTATCACGAGGATAGGGTTCACTTTTTTGAATGTTGGTTTTCAGCATTTTTATGCCTTAGGAACATCCAGGAAACTAACGATTAAATGTTGTGTTTAAAATAATAATATGGCAATATCGATTTCCACCGAAAGTAATAATATTATGAAAATATCCAATAGATCCCACTTCCACAGTTAATAATATTAAATACATTACTACAATCTACATGTTGATAAAGAAGGAATGCCAGAAATGCGAACTATTCTTTTTCCTCTCTAGAAGCATTCCCTGAAATATTTCTTCGTCAAGGGTGTTTTTTTTTAACGGCAATGTATAAGCATGTTTATATTAATTGTATTAAAATCCATATTCGACCAGAGCGGTAAATAGAGTGCTATAAGTTTATATAAATGTTTCATAAACAGATACTAAGAATAGGTCAAATGTATTCATGTGGTGATGATAGGGGAACGAAACCAGATTGCTGATAGTTCTGCCGAACGACGTAAGCAACCTGGCAACACTGGAGTCCAGTATCACCAGCCTGGACCAGGTAAAAGCAGGACTGTTCCCAGAGAAAGTTGTGCTGACACTGCCCAAGTTTAAGTTAGAGCAAGAACAATACTTCAAGGAGATTCTTTCAAAGGTACGTATAATAAAAAGCAACTGTGTTTACGTAGTATTAATCGTAAATACTCTACCTTCAGAATTTTTGAATAATTACACTGTGTTGCTACATAATGCCAAAATCATGTTTCAGTTCTGTTTGGGCTTATCTACACTACGTATATTAAAATCTAATACAATTCCTTGTTATCTTTTTATTACTATTTACAAAATGAATAAGTCAAAAATTTGAAATTATATGTCTTCGAATGTGACTACATATGAGTACACTACAAACATAATAAAAAACGTATAAAATTATCTATGGGGCACACTTAAAGGTTTCTAAATTCACTAAAAATTTAATATTTGACTGTGAACTGATACGTATAAGTTGTACAGTGGTAGACGTTTCTAGTTAAAAGAAACAGGTAGGCCTAAACATTAATATAGAGTAATTACTTTACTTTGATTATGTTTTTAAGCTTTTCCGAAACTATTTTCATCTTACGTTTGACATTTTCAAGGTAGCAGGAGAACTCAGCAGCAGTCAAAAATTGACAATTTGTTTTCAAACTGGTTTGTGAATAGCTTAGTAGCATTTATTAATTATATATACTCATACTAATATTATAATTGGGAAATAGTAGCCAACATTTTTATTCCTATAAGCATCTGATAGCGATTGAAAACGAATCCCTGCTAAAATTAGTAGGTAACACATCAATAAGTAAAAGTTCTGTTCATTATTATATGCCGCAATGATTTGTTCTAGTGATACTTTACTAGTTATAATAGTTCTGTTCATCATTATATGCTGCAATGGTTAGTTCCTAGTGACACTTTACTAGTTAGTTTTAATTACAAATAGACCTACTCAGTTACGGATCACAAATAGAGCTTCGGCTGTACAGTCCTTAACTAAAGTTTGTCTCTCTGGTTCAGCTTGGCATCACGTCTATATTTACCTCGAATGCAGACCTCAGAGGCATCTCTGATGCAGATCATCTGTTTGTCAGTCAAGTGAAGCAAAAGGCTGTCCTAGAAATCAATGAGGAAGGCACGATAGCTTCAGCTGCTACTGGTAGGTAAAATAAGAGTGTTCAACTCCTCATATACCAACAACCGATACAAGCTACCTATTACACTATCTTCAGTTTCTTTGTTGTAGAATATTACTTTAGTTTTTTTATTGTGCCCTGCATACTTTTCAAAACTTTTAGTGCGTCAGTTCATATTTGAAAGTGCTGATGACTAAAATATTAATAATTAAAGTTAGTGATTAATATATATTTGAGTTTATATGTTTCCTAATAAAAAAAAACTGCTAAGCGCAACAGATGTACAAAGCTTCATCCGAATAATATGTATTGTACTTTTAAAGTAACATATTGTTAACTACTTGTACACGTTTATTGTTTGCAGCAATCAGTGGAATAACAAGTGTGCTCTACCAAGTATTCAATGCAAACCACGGCTTCCTGTTTTTCTTGGAACACATTCCTACCAACTCCGTGCTGATGTACGGCAGATATACCAAGCCATGAATTCATAAATACAGCATTTACGTCTGACAATTGGGACGATGTATTTTTAAAACTTATTTGATAAACCTCAAAATCGTAAGAATAGAAATTATTTTAGTATACAATTTTGAAATCTTAGTTTTAGAAATAAATAATCTTGCATTCAATAAAAGTTGATGCTTGTCATTTATTTATCCGTACAGTTGTGTTTTGTGTATGTTAGTTACTTGTCTGATAAAATATTCTTTCCTTTCTTTGCATGTGGGACTTAAATGAGCCACAGTACTTTTAATTAAATGTAATAATTTGGTATCAATTACTATACAACGCCAAATAAAATGCCGCATAAATATCACATATTTGAACCATCATTCACTACATACATGTTGGATGTAATATTCATAGTTTTCATCAAAATATCCCATACAACGTCTATTATTCCAGCTATCACAGAAAGGTTCCTTTAAATATTAACGAGAAAAGAACAAATGTCATTGCATATTATGGTTTAGTAGAGTGTATTAAGTAAACCGCCCTCACAAAATAACACTATGAAGTAGTTGAAGCACACAATAACTTTACAACCCCACAATATTGCAATTCGCAATGGCACAATTGGTTTATTATTACCATTATTTGTATAAAATCATTCGTACGATTCTCACATATATTTGCATATGATTATGACAAATAAATTGATTAAATAGTTTCACAGACAATGATCACGTTTATGTGACCTTTTAAAGGGTATAGAAAATACGTACTGCAGTTACCAAAGTTATACAATAACAATGCTGGATGTAATTGAATATATTACAAACGATTACATAATTTCAATATCCCCCTTCTGTGAAGGATGCAGTAAAAATACATGACTGCTACTCACTGACGTTCACTACAAGCACACACACACATCTTAATCTAACTGTTCATCGCTTTGTTTTTTGACTATGTGTTCGGAAGTACAAAAAATCAATATCCGTACTAGTGCTGTTCAATAATGTCAACCTTTTTATGGACAGTTATAACTATACGTAGCAGTGTTTTCGCTAAAGTTACCAAGGTCTATCAACATAATAAACCATTAAATTTCAAATTTATTATTTAGTTCAGATTCTAAACTAAAGAAGATTACCAAAGGTCTGATTTATCATTGCATAATAATACTACAGAAACGTGTATACTAACAGTCCTGCCCACGCTTTTCTTGCATGCAACACTTGTAGCAACTAATATTTAATATATAATTTAGAATCTTATTGTATGCCAATTAAGTGACCCGGACATTAGATGTTTAAACAACCACAAGGTGAATTTATTCTAGTGCAGGCTCCGTGTTCCTTCCAGATAAAAAATTAGTCCCCTCTGAAATGTAGCTACTGGTTGGTCTTATCCGCGACAGTTATGTTAATAGTCATAGCGAAACAAACCGCAAGTGTCGTTTTTTAAATTCAAAAGGACAATACTCCGGCGTTCGTAACGTAATCGGTTCAGCGTCATTCTTGAAACGTCCGGGGTTCGAAACCTGGCTCGGATGTGGCTGGCTTTGTGTTGTTCTTTTACCTCACTTCACTCTCTTAGGCCATTAAGACCTCGTTTTTAAAGTACCGCGAAGCCTTCTCACCATCACCGAAAGGGTAATCGAAAAGTAAAAGTGATATTCGATTTCCTGTCATTGTACCAAGATGTGAGTCACCGTCTCTACTGACCTCACTGTCAACGAGCAGTAAAGCCTCCTACCTTACCTTCATCTCACAGATTTAATAGTTATAACACTTGACAAAACATCATCATAATTGTGAAGTGAACTCATACCATGAACAACAATTGACACAGTGCAGCCTCTTCCAGTGCTGCATTTAAATGTTTATCTTCTTCAAGCAACCCTAAAGCCTTCCAAGCAGATTGGAACGTAGTGTTGTGATTACCAAGAGCCTCGCCTGGAGGACGGGTTAGCGACGACGGCAGTGCAATCAGGTCAGGGGTTGCACAAGACAAGGGCCTCAGCGATTCTCCCCACCGGCACTGAAGTGTGACAATATAATGCAATGTAACGGGGGAATCGGGGTCTGTCTCCTTCAAGCCTTCCAGCTCGCCAGGATGGTCCTGGGTCGAGACCTACGACGTTCCGCCGTTTGTCGGTAGCCGACACAGTCATCATCAGCCTCCGGCATCATGCTAACGGTGAGGTCTAAGGTGTCCAAAGGGTCACCCATCATAGAGTAGAACAAGTAATTATTTAAACAGCCGCTCCCCTTCTATCTAACTTATGTAGTACAACCGTGTAGTATTTTGTAACTAAACTGTGTAGAGTAAAGCCAGGGGGGTGACACAGGATAGGGCCTACGCAGCTCTTATTTTCTGTAAACGATTGCGTGTGTACCAATACACAAAATTAGACACCACTGCACGATATTGTAATATATTAACAGAAATAATATATGTTGGCAGTTATCATATATTACAGTGTTAATGTCGGAATCTACACAGATTTAATATTTTTCTTTGTCGTAAAAACCGTTTAAAGAATGTTGATGTATATTGAAAGTATTGAACATTTTTTGTAGTGGTACACCCGAGGATAGTGTAAGGATACGCCACTATTTTCCGTTAGTATTATTACTCGTGTGCATGCTCGCCGCGTGGTTACGATTCGTCAACATTTATCGTACCAAATGGTTTGTTTTAGTTAGACCTTTTAGTTTTAAAGTTCTAGGTGCATTTTATTTTGGCTAGGTCTAGGTTTTTATTGTACCAGTTATATGTGGCTTCATGACCTGTCTTTCGTTTTGCTTTCAAATGTTTTTTACGACTGATGTTAACCTAATAGAGTGGTAGTGTGTTGTGTCCCACATGCTGTCATTTGTTTGAATAATAATAACTGACTTCGAATGTACCTAAATATTTCGTACTCTTTATGAACAGTACTTAAATCAAAATATCAGATTTACTCGTATGTAACCTTAAAGTTACAGGTTATGAGTGCACACAATTTAACCATATCAAGAACCTCGCCACTTGAAATAAAAAAAAAAATTAATGTCATTATTACAAAACACTCATCTAACAACATTATAGGCTAATTAAATCTTTAAAAAGTTAATCACGACTATGCATCACTGTGGATACTAACACAACATTTCCCTCGACAGAATATGTACGTTTTCTGTTGCGTGGTTGGTAACACAAAATCGTTTACGACCACGAGTTCGGGCCGTAAATAAGGAAGGCTGGTTAACCTGGCAGTGCCATCTCTTATAAACCCTTACAAACTCCTTGAGTAAAGCCACCATAATTAGATTAACATATTTAATTTAACAGTAAGCCTCACCCTGAGCTTAACCACTTAACTAGTTTCAGTATAAAGTGCTCACCTCTGACTACAGCCACCCAATCACTATAAATATAGACTAAAACATATTAATAACATTTTGTGACAGTAGGATGTACGACACCATTTGCTATTATTAATGTTTCAAATAGTTTTTGGACCACGAACTTCATGGAGATGAAAATAGGGATGGTAACACTTAGTATTATCTTTGAATATATATACCGCCCAGTATATATATTCAAAGGTATTATTAAGGTTCACAGTGTGTATACTCTGCCTAAAGCATGTACTTTCTTGACACTTGGCCACTCATCAACATCTTCTCCTCTTTTCCTCCTCTGGAATCTGTAGTTGTAACAAACAAAGTACGCAGAGTTTTCGCAAAGTTTTCTTGTTGAGGTAACTCGAAAATACAGAAGCATAGTTTAAGGGAACCAAATACCGGGGAGATTTTATTTATTAAAATATATCATTCGGCCATTTTATAGAACAGAGGGGTGGGACACTGTAGGGAATCAACAATATAAACTAATAGGCTGCATAGCAAAAACTATTTTCAGCAACCCTATATGATATTTTCACAATATTTTCCCTGTTCAAGAATGACTTGAGATTTCGCGTCTTGTTGACTCTCTATTTGAAGACTTATAGACACAAATACAAGTACAATAACTGAAGAATTCTAAAATGGCCTTCAGTGAGGCACCATTCCAGCATTCACCTAATTTATATCGATTTTTGGAAACCTCTGGAAACCTAACAAGGATGGCCATAGCCGGGAAAGAAATCGGGATTCTCCTTATTGCAAATCCAGCATGTTGCTGTTGTGCCACCTCGTTTGGTTACTTTTAGTATTTTCCTCTTCTGCGAAATTATCTGCAATTATATTTCCTCTCAGCTTACAGTCTTATAGATGTCTGATGGAAGAGAGAATTAAAATAGGTTTCGCCAAATCTACAGGATGGAAAATAATTCTCGGAAAAGCTTGCGGATACAGGTAGAAGACCTAAGTAAATGATGATGAATATTGTAACTACGCCTCCATTATCAACAATATTGGCATAATTCCACACTGAAAGTTGTTTTAGTGACTATAATTCAACAACCACAAAAAGCGAACTTTGACCTTCCGGATTCAGTTCAGATGCATGACGGCACCCATGAAGGGAATCAAGTGTGAACACCATCCCATCCCTTCCCAAGCGTAGGAAACATCGAGTTGCGTCTGTTGTTATGCATGTATTTGAGTACATGTACGCCTGTAGCAACCATCCCAGTGAATAAAGTACCGAAATGACAAAAGGAACAAATAATGTGTACTTATCCGAACACTCTCAGACAAGCCCTCTATGAGATATAGGCACTCAAAAGTCGACAGACAACCAGTATAGCACTGCATTAATATATGCTTACGAGGAAGACTAGCGATGTGCGACTTTATTACCCAGAGGTATGCAAAACACATGACAACGCGGAAGTGGGAAGAGCGGTACTTGTATGCAGGAGCGCAGGCAGGGCGTCTTCAGTTGTACGTACAATGTAGTAAAACAAAAAAAAAATTTTTTCATTGCTTAAATTTGCTGGAAACACATGAGCTACAAAGTGTGCGTACCAGCACATAACACGCCAGCGGTTACATTCTTGTATTTACATTATACGAACCAGCTTACTTTACACTTTGTAAGTTTCTCAGCGACGTGTGTTCAAACTGTCGTCTATCTATCTCAACACAGGCACGCACTTGACGCACAACCGCGGCTTGCACTGCAAACAAGTGATCGTTGGCTATGTGCATTATAACAAAATGTATTCTGGTAATTCATTTCTCTACGCTTTCCATAGTTCCATGGTGCACTAGTTCCTTAAGAAGTTCTCACAAGGAGTTGTCTTAAGGTATAGATACACTGTGACCTAGATACACATCCATCCCTTCTTATATACTGCCACGGACAGGTGCGATCTAATTCCTGGCGAGCTGCTGCACTGTAATGCGCCGGTGTACAATCATGTTGGTACTACATAACGCGTCGCAGCGCTAGTGAATCATCCTTTAAGAACTCCAACTGTACACCGCGGAGAAACTGCTTACCCACCTCCTGTGAGTCTGTCAGGGAAGAGATACGGTCCTATCTACCTGCTTCCCAGAATATTGTACCATATGTTTATGTCCCATCAGACCTAACAACCCCTGGAACGAATGACATGAGGATTGCTGTGAAGTGAATGGGGGGTGTTGTACCAATTAAGTACACTTTCTTGAGTAAAATGAGCTTCATCAGTCTACAGGATGTGACCCACAATGTCCGGATCGTGTTGCCGTGCCGTCAACATCCAGTGCCAGTACTGTAGACGGCAAAGTCGATTCCCTTCAATTACGTGTTGTACGGGATTGTAATGATATATATTACAGCACGTCGCCATGCAGGAATGTCTGCACAAACCAACGACTCACACCAACGCGGTGCGCGAGCTTAAGATGGTGGATCCATTGCAAACATCTGCAGTAGTACCTTGGCAGCATGTTACCACGTAGGTGTTATACGGGTCGCCTATCTGTCGATACTGCCATAATATTCCAACATTTGTGTGCCTTTGTCTCAAAAAATGGTTTGTCTGAGCGTGTTCGGAAAAGTGCACCTCTTAAACTCCTATAGGTAAATAAACATAGCAGTGCATGTCAGTTAAGAAGCTAACGCGTAGAGTTGGTACTGAATTCAGTATTATAGTTAGCGGCACCCTTGACTGATACATTGGGTGGTATAAATAAAAGTAAGCAATTGATCGAAACCTATGAACTCAAAAGTAACTGCTCGGTTTCAGATGAATACAAATCTCTTTGCTCAACCTTCTCGCGAGCAATTGATTAACGAACTTGAACGCGGAGCAACTTGTCGCGGTTTGGTATAAATAAAACAAAGCAACTGCTCACTCTACCGAGCAACTGCTAACTCTACCGAGCAACTGCTTATAATTTGGTAAGATACCTCGTTAGGCTATGTGTCTGAACTTTACTCAAGTGAAGTTCAGAGAAGCGCGGTGGCTGAGCATATGGTGATAGTTCCGGAACGTAAAAGGAAAACATATACTAAACGTAGAGATACAGAAGTGCACAAGTATAAAGAACTGTAGAGGGTTAAAAAGTAAAATGTACAATTGCTTGCACAACATTTTATACCTGAATGAACAGCTACACGAGGCGGAGGACTAAACAATTTTGAAAAGGTGAAACTATTCTTAAGATATGTAGGAGATCCTGGCTTTCAAGTTGGAGTTACAGAAGATAATGGTGTTACCAGGACTACAGCGTCATACGCATTCTGGGAACTTGTACATGAAAGTACAGAAAAGGCTGAAGATAGGGTTCAATTTTCTCAATCGAATGCTGCTCTTCACGATGTTCAGACTTAGTGGTCAGAAAGATACATGTTCCGCGATGTAATCGAGAGCTGTGGATTGCACACATGTACTGATAAGTAAACCACACGTACATGAGGACGATTACATCAGGAGAAAAGAACTTGCCCGCATCAATGTGCAAGCTACTTGCAACGCAAATCAAAAAACAAACATTTACCAGCGTTTACGTCAACTGGCCCGGTTCTGTGCACAACTCCCGCGTATGGCGGAATACTAGTGTTTGTATAATAATGACCAGCAATACCGCCAATGCTCTATTATTTGGCGATGCGGGATATGCGATTGCACCATGGTTGATGACGTCATATCTTAACACAACGACCCCAGCACATACAGCGTACAACAAATGATTTACAGAGGAGCGGGTAGTTATGGAAATGTGTTTTGGTCTTGTTAAACAGAGATTTCCTACTCTACGAAGTAAGATACGTTTAGCTACAGAGAGGGTGCCTTCAGTGATAGTGTTGCATAGTGCTGCATAATATTGGGAAACATCTTCAGAAAGAAGACTACGAAATTCGTGAACCACAGAATGTTGTTGAATATGAGGCAGGTAGTGCCGAAGACACAGCAGTGCGGGTGAGGGCGAGAGATCAACGAACAAGTGATGCGATCGCAGGAATCATACGTGGATGGCGGAATTAAGTAAGTAATATCACCTTTTGTAAAGATATTTTACAATGTAATTAGTAACGCAATTTATGTCATTTGAATAACAAATTTATAAATACATGATACTAGGTAATTTGACGACGTGTACACTTTGCATTTTTTTTTTTGTTTTTTTTTTTTTTTTACTTATTAAAACTCTTGCGGAGAGCTGTGTCGTGTTGATAAGAAACGGATATGGAGGTTATAGATATTTATATAGGGGGCTAGATAATGACGTGCAATCTACCTGTTGTGCATATTTTTCACCCTCCAACAAAAAGACAGTCAAACAGGAAATGCATTCGCATGAGCGACGTCCCAGTTTAAACATTCCCACTGCCTGAGTGTCCATGGAATCAAGAATGGAAACGGGTATGTTCGCTTGTGTCTATTGCTCAGCAGTTAAGAAATATAGGGACATATAGCAATAACGCTATTACTGTGTGCTCTGTTTCCCAAATATAAATTGTTTAATACAGATGACTGCTTATTAAGCTCAATATTGTACATCACATGCAATTAGATGTTCTTTAATTTTCATGTATACCGACAGTTAGTATGAATACGGAGCTCACAATCCTTTGAAAGCAGTAACGTAGACAATGTTAAGAATTGTCAAGGGAAGGGGTTAACCTGGCAATACTTTAAAGGAACACCTACCACTCCTTCAAAAATGTAAAGGGCGCGAGGAGCCTCCTCGGTTCAAAAAGTGGATTTCTAGGTAGGCCTACAAAGTAGTGCTATTTTATCGGTTCTTTAAAGCTACACATCGAATGTTCTGCTGGTATCATTATGTTTAAATGATGCTTCTCATTTCTTCTTTTTACATTAGACGGGTAGGAACCCATCAAGCCCTCCTGGCTACGCCTCTTATTGAAAACATATAAGTGATGCAATATTTACAATGTGCAATATTATACTTTGTGCATACACATAGAGAAATGCCTGAAGACAAGTAATTAAATGGTGCGTACAAGTAAACACATAATCAAAATATATACGTACATTGCAAGAGATAACAATCTAACTAGAGATTCACTTACAGGTTTTACATGCCCATTTTTTTCTTCCCTCTTCTCTTTCTCCCACTGCAGTTTTTTTGTCAGCTTTAGCACTTCTATTTTCAGTTAATATTTTTCTTCTTTAAGTTCATTTCCCTGTTCTTTCTGTTTTAACACTGGTAACAGTTGTTGTAGCAGCAGTATTTATAGTTCGCTGTTTGAGAGCCCTGCTGTTTCTTCGTCTTCAACTTCGTGAATTTATTTTTTTCCCGCACATTGCCGTGATCTTTTGCCAGCCGTGCTAGTGAATTCACCCCTCGCCCAGGAGTGGACTCCATATCTGCACAATCCAGGGTGTGACCTTCAGATTCAAGTGGTGCCAAGTTTCTATCACCTGTGATGGCTACTGTAGTGACAGAACTTCGTCCACACCCTATCTCCATTCCTCCTGGAACAAACAGTCACGTCCAGCGATTACATTTGCACAGTAAGGCGAACATTGTTGTATGTGAATAAAATAGACTACACACATATTAAATTATTCTTACTTACCCGCCATTCTTGAAACAGATAGGTTTGACTCCACCTGCAGGAGTTTGAGGAACTCTTTCCACAATCATTAAAAATAATTTGTTTATAGCCAGCGCGTTTTACGTCTGATTTTTTGCTTAGATCTCATTTTGACATTGCTTATCTTCTCGAACAGTTGTTGTTCGGTCAGTGAAAGTTTAAATTCTTCATCTAGTTGACGCCTTGCATTTGCGACTGCAATTTTCTTTTCCTTTTTACTCTCAGGTAGTTGTACTTTGTGGTGGAATATCTGTAGTTACCATTTATGTTTCCACACAGCACTTCTGAAACCCACTACTTTCTTCGACCACAGTGATGTTAATAACTGCTGCGACAGTTGACGGGTGCATGTGCTATGTTCCTCTACTGCTCTGTGCAGTAACGTCATGGAAGTGGTGACGTCAGAAAGCAACTGCTCGAGGTCTCGGAGCAGTGGCTGTACGTGGAGGGGAAAATTTTATTTATACCAGACTGCTGAGAAACTGTTTCCTTCTCAACCTGCTCATGATCTACTCGCGAGAAACTGTTCACTTTTATTCATACCATCCGATGACTGATGGTAAATATACAACAGCGTGGCGGAAGCTATGCAAAATGGGCAATGCCACACTAAACTATCTCTTTATTGGTACACTCGTTTGTCTGCCACGGTTATTATTATCATTATTATTATTGAAAGTTATTAAATTTATATAACTCCGTGCCACTACACACTAACTCCTAATACGACAGCCATAGATGGTGAGAGCATTTCAATTTTGGTTTCGTTTATGTGTGATATATTTTAAATACTCACTGGTATTTCCAAATGTGAAAATAAATTCAAAATACCATGCTTTCTTAAAATACCAAACAAAAAACTCTCGTAAACTAAATAATTGCAACTTTGCGACCAACTCACTGTTTTCACCAACTTTAGGGCACAAAATAAAATTCTGGTTTACAGCTTTGTTGCGAACCCCACGCAAATAAAATATAAATAATTCCCCTACAGAACTCACATCACGTCCGCTATTTTTGCATTAACAGTAATTTCCCACAAATAAAATACTTTTTTTTCGGTTTCATAATTATTATTCAAGCGCATGTCATAGTAGCTATTTGACTATTTTTTCTTCTTACCTAAAGTAAAAACAATTTATAAGATATGAATGACAAAAATTTTTGTAAAAATAAATGTGTTAAGCTACAGATAGGGACATTTGTAATTTCACGCAAAAAAAAAATTGTTTGTATTTAAAATATTCTTGAATATACCTCCATTTTTGCATACATTTGAATACCTGTATTTTTTTTTATTAATGGGACCCTGGTTTTCATAAATATGTTAAGAAAACGCTCCAAGTGTTAACATGTTCAAACAAGGCATTTTTTTTAAATAAACAAATGTATTGACTTCTTCAACCAAGTCCTTCCGTTGCTTATTCCAGATTTTTACTGTCAGAACGCTCAAGCATGTCCATATTTTCAAAATTGCAGCAGTTTTAACATTTTTTGATCGAGCTAGATTTCCGAGGTACCGTACTTTAGAATTTCATCAAACTTGGTGCATACAAATTGCATACAAAGATGACTTGACTTTGTGTATTTCGTTCATCCTGCGTTTATATTTTCGAACTGGCGGCTATTATTATATATTTAGCTTAGTAATATATAGCTTAGGAGATATTTTTCGAAAATTCATCAAACTTGGTACACTCATACTACATACAAAGATAACCTGACTTTTATGTATTTCGTTCATCCTGTGTTAAATTTTTTTAAATGGCGCCCATTTTTATATTTTTATCATATTATAATATACCTTCGAAAGTATTTTTTAGAATTTCATCAAACTTGCCCGCATATATTAGGCGTACTTACAAAGCTACCTTGACTTTTGTGTATTTCGTTTATCCTTGCTCGTAATTTGAAAATGGCGCCAATTTTTTTAATTTTTAGCATAGTATAACATATCTTAGGAAGTATTTTTCAGTTCTTCATCAAACTTGGTAAATATATACTGCATGTAAAGCTGAGTTGACTTTTGCGTATTTTGTGATTCTGTGTTCCTATTATCATAATGGCGGTCATTTTCATACTTTTAGCATGGTATTACATATCTTAAGAAATAATTTTAACAATTTCATCAAACTTGATACATGTATACTACACACAAAGCTGACTTGACTCTTGTGTATTTCGTTAAAACGGTGGCCATATTTACATTTTAGCATAGTACTGCATAATGGTAGCAATTTTTATATTTTTTGCATAATTGGTCATATGTTATCGAAAAAGGTTTTCAGGGATTTCATCAAGTTGGAACACATATACTACATAGTCTACAAAGTTGACTTGACTTTTCTGTATTTTGTGATTTCATGTTCATATTTTTATAATGGCGACCATGTCATATTTTTTGTGTAATATGACGTATCTGGGGAAAAATTTTCCAAAGATCATTATTTCGGCACGCATGTTATAGTTCAACCTTTGGTAATATTATGAAATCTGCGAAAAGTTTTTATCTATATGCTAGAAAGACATTTCAGAAAAGTTTTTTCCTTAATTTTAATCAAACTGGTTCTCTGTATATTGCTTAATAAGCTGATTTTTTGCATATTTCGTTTATCATACTTCTTAATTAATATTGTCATTAAATATTCTTAGATGTACTTAAACGAATTTTAACGTCCAGGGTTAATTTGCACCCACTTTGAGGAAAGTAGGCTTATGAAATATGCTGGTCACTTCTTGTTTTGATTAAGATATCTCAGGATCCGTATTTGAAAATTCCGTAAAACTCAGTATTCATAAAGGACCTAAAGATGAAATTACGTTTATGCAATTTGTTCATTCAGTAAACATAGTTTAGAAATGGCGGCAATTTTAATATTTTTTATCATAATATGTCATATTTTAGGAAATATTTCATTGAATTTCTTCAAACTCGATGTACATATACCACATATTAATCTGACTCCACTTTTGTGTATTTTGACCATGATATGTTTATGTTTTAAAAATGGCAGCCGTGTTTATTTATTTGTAGCATAATAGCATACTATGACACGTCTGAAGGAATATTTTTCAAAATGGCATCAAATTTGCTACACATACTATACTATTTAAAATACTACTTTGACTTATGCGTATTTCGTTCATATTGTGTACATATTTTCGAATTAGAGACCATTTTCATTATTTTAACATAGTACGACACATCTGAAGAAACATGTTTCCGATTTTATTTATACTTAGTACACATACACAACATACTAATCTGACTGTACTTTGTGTATCTTTATCACACGAAGTTCATGTTTTTGAAATTGTGGCCGTGTTTAAAATTGTAGCATAATATATGCCTGGGGGAATATATTTCAGAATATCATCAAACATTATAGTATATACTACGTTGAAATCTGACTTGACTTGTGTGTATTTCGTTCATCCTATGATTTTTTTAAGTTATTGCGGTCATTTTATATTTTTAGTGTACTATGTCATATTTGAGGAAACATTTTTCCGAAGTTCATGAATCTGTGTAAAAATACACTGCTGTTCTCAGTAAGTTGACTTGTTTTTTTTTTTGTTTTTTTTTTAACATATTTTGTTCATAATGTTATTATTTTATCATAAATTCGGAGACTTTTTTTTTTTTTTTTAGTTTTTGAGCGTAGTTTGACATTTTAATCAAACTGGGTGTTTGGGTACTTTTCTTAGTATGATGACTTATGTTTTGTATATTTCGTTTATCATTTGTCTTAATTAATATTATTATTCAATTTTCTTTAAAGTAGGTAAATGATTTGAAAATTCAGGGTTAATTTGCACCCACTTTGTGGGAAGTAGGCTTATCTGTTATGCTGGTAACTTTTTGTTTTATTTTAAGCATTGTACGACGTATCTCATAACATATTTTCCCGAATTTTTTTTTAACTGTGTTCACATTACTGTATATATCTTATATGTCTGGGTTCTTATACATTTTATTCATCGTAAGTTTATATTTTCAAACCGTTCCTCACACACACACAGAACATATAAATGTGTGTGTATATAATTATATGCATATATATAGCATAATATGACATCGAAAATAAATATTTTATATAGAATATTATCAAAATTGTTACACATATATTACTTATGTAGTATACGTAAAGTTTTTTTTTCCATTACGTATTCGAATTTAAAAAATAGAGGCCGTTCGAAAATATTTTGATCACACGAAGGAACCAGTGTTCAGAACTAATTTATACTCGGAACACATATGAAGTGCTTAACAAGGTGTATCGTAGTCATTCAGGTGCGAGAGGTCTTGGGTTCGAATCCTGGTTCAGGCATGGATGATGTGTTGCATCTTCGCCTCACTTCACCCTCATCGGCTCTTAATAACTGGTGTTAAATGGCTGAGAAACCTTTTTACCCTCATCTCAACAAGGTGACTTTTCTTTTAATGATTTTGTTTGTGCCATGTTCGTAATTTCGAAATTTCCACCATTTGACTTTATTGTGATTACAGGATATACCTAAGAAACAATTTTCCTTATATTGTACTTAGTAAATAAGTTACTAAATTAGTTACGTTTCGTAATACATAATGCCAAGTTTTTGACAATTTCACGATATGAACTCATAGTTACTAATGCATATACGTAAATAACTTCAGGATAGATAGAATGCCAAGTAAATTTATGTAAATTTACTTATTCATTGTTTTTATTGTTAAAGGTCCCCCATGTTATAATATAGCACAATAATAATCTTAATTACATTATTTAACTTTCCTAGGTGTACGTAAACGGTTTTAACTTGTAGGGTTAATTTGCACACTTTTGTGGAAAGTAGGCTTATCAATTATGCTGTTAACGTTTTATTCAGTACTGGAGTTAATACACGCTTAATTGAATGCCATAAAAATAATTTTCGTTTGAATGGCTTGTTAGATGCGATATCACAACAAAATTTAATACATGCAATATTATTTATGTTTCCTACAATTTTCGTCTTGTGCTTCTTTCACTGGTATATTTAAACACTGTGTTAGTAGTTAAATTGTAAATTAAGTTATATCACATGTTAACCAGTTTTTGCGCCGTTTGGCGTGTTTCATCTGCTAGTAGTATCTGATTTTGGAGTAAACTAATTCAATAAATTGTATAACTACTGGATGAATTTAAGGCCCTGTTCTTATTTTGAAGAGGAGTCATTTTATCGTAGGGTTTCCCTTAATTTGGAATTTAGCACGCGAGTAACACAAAATTTGATTTACTAATTAAAGCAGCTGAAAACCGTAGTAACATAAACTAAATAAAATGAACTGTATAGTACAAAAATGGAAAATAGACTATTATTTATCGCAGCAGATAGGGGCACCGTATTTCTTTACGCTATCTGAATGGTTACGGTTTAAGCAGTAATGCGCAAAATTTAAATTTTAAGGCGTTGTCAGCATTCTCATTAGTCCCTGTTTCCATTTTAGGGTACATTTACAAATACTTACTTAGTGATCTATATAAAAACTACGTTTATTAAGCTTTAATTTCTAAACATTTTAATATGTGTTTCAAAGTTTAGTTACAGTCAGCATTACTTAAAGAATATTAAGCACTCACATCTGCTAAAATAACTATAGTTTTTGGTTGCAATAGTTGCATTCGTGTTTCCTAGCGTACTTGTCTAACCAATGATACGTGAGTGTATGTAAGTTTTTGTTTGAATAAGACATGTGTGTTATCTTTAATTCTATATATGTGTGGGTGTGTTTGTGTGAATTTTTTACATTTTCAGTCTATATAGTGTCATAAACACTGAATTCGTAAAATAATTAACACGCATGTCATGAGAAGGTAAAACTACAAGGTCACGTTTTCAATGAAAGTGTTAAGCTTGAATATTTTGCAGTTCGTTCAATTTAGTACATGTGTATTTACCTATGTTTGCGTTTTAAGTCCTCTACATATTTTTCCTTCTAGCTCCGAGAGAAATGTTGCGTAATCTAACTTCGATAAACAATCACGTGCAAGGGAAGTGTAACGACCAATCGTTCTTTAACGTATCGCAATGAGATAGGTTTTAATCACGCCCCAGTGCAGTACCGGTGTTTAAGTACCTAAGCCGCGGAGACGCAGGTTCTTGCTCAGTAACAACTTTCACCGCTCCCAGACGCCTCGACAACATGAGAACGGTGAGAACGCAAATATTTGCGCACAATTGTTAACGGTCTTACGTGTTTTGGCAGGAAACACTTAAAGGTGGCCACTTGCCTAGGCCGTCGAGCTGTATGCACAAACGGCCGTTAAAATATTAATCGAAAACTGCTTAATACGCGTTAAGTGATATTTGCTTAGGAATAGCGTTCAAATAATGTTTCACGTGTGTATAATATCCACTTACTGGGCAGAAAATGTTTATTTATATATATATATATATATATATATATATATATATATATATATATATATATATATATATATATATATGTACGAGATATGGTTTATTTTGTAGACATATATTATGACTATTATTTATTGCAATGAAAAATGTTAAGCTTTCATAGTTTTTGTATATTGGCATGCCAAAGTCCAAATTTGCATAAAGCGTTTATATACTTTAAAGGGAAACCAACGAACTTACCGAACTGAAAAAAATTCACACAGAATAGCGAAGTTGTAGGTTACAAGGTCGCCCATGTATACTTTTTTTTTTTTTGTATTTTCACGAAAGTCTTGATCTTTTTAATTTAAATCTTAAATTTGGGAACTTTTTAAAATAAACCATTTTACTTATTCATTTATTTTTATATGAGTACTTATAGCCTACAACTTCGTCTTTCAGTGTGAACTTTTCCATTTCAGTAAGTCAGTTGATTTTCCTGTGTAGCGTAAAACCGTTTTATGCACATTTGGATATAGACATGTCGTTACAATAAAACTACGAAAGCTAAAAAATTTCATTTCAGTTAAGAAAATAAACCATAACTCGTAAAAATATAAAAATTTTTAAAACAATAAAAATGCTCCGTCAAGCGTCGCGAACTATTTTAAGTATGAAAATCTTGTTACAGAATATTTGAAAGGTCATAGTCGTGAAGAATGTACCTTAATTATTAAAATTATGCCATAAAACAAATGGGTTACTTCTGAAAGTTCTGTAAAGACGTGTTGTCGGCGAGACGAATGCACGCCAATTTAGTAGCTAGCTCCTAGAGACTAGAGACAGCGAGATGCGTGTGCTGTGTCGTCTTTACAGCTTCCAAACTTACAGGCCTCAAAACGGCAAAATGCATCCACCAGGTGGCCATCTAAAGAAAAGTCCCATGTGCTTAATCTCTTAGGCGCTGGTTCACAGTTTAGGCTCTCTACCTTGGATTCCTGGCAACGAACTGATAGAAGAAGACAGCGATGTATCACAACCAAAGTTTTCAGAACCTAGCAAGTTAGAGCGGTAGCAAACCACTAACTTCCAATTAGGTTTAGCCTCGGTTCGATTACTTGTCTCGCAAAACTGTTTTAGGTATCAAAATTATTTCCAAACAGAATCCTGCGGAATGCTAAAACGGTTCCTTAATACATGTATTGTTTGATTTCGTCCGTATGAACTTCTCAATCTCCAAGACCATGTGGTGCTAAGTTATCTACATTCTTAATTATATTCAAATGAATTTCAATCTATTTTAGAAGTTTGAATGCTTTTCTCTTCACAATATATTTTTTTTTCTGTTTATATTGAGATATAAAATGAGAAAATACTACATACGGCAACAATTGACTTCATCAGATCTGTTTACTTCACTATTCATTCAGTTATTTCAGTATGTTACGAAAAGTACAATTCTGTTCTGCTGTTATAGTACTATTACAAATAACCACCGTCTTGGGAGATTACCCGAGGTCAGAGCATAACACGACTGATTTGACAGATTTCTGAAATGGGACAACTTGAAATGTAACCTGAAAACGGAGAAGCGGTGAAATGCGCTGGACGATGGAGAACGGGAGTAACCAAAGGAAACCCGTTTGCTCGTGGCAACGTCCGCCACGTTTTCCACATGTTAATCAAATGGATTGAGTTTGGATCCTCAAGGAGGTAGATAAATGGTATGATTACTTCACTGCCGCCTTTCGCCGCATTATAGGTCCATATAAATATTACACATGTTTTTAGTCTACATGTAAATGGTATGTTTGTTCTGTTTTAAGCGGGGTGTTTTTCTGTAATTCGTTACACTTTCTTGCTGTATGTACAATTTGTACACGCCGGGTATATATTTTCAAAATTGCGGCCATTTGAACATTTGTTTTGTCACGTTTGTGGTATTTTCTATTGATTCATTTTTGTAAGAGGTGTGGATTATAAGTTTGCAATCAAATAGTTTACAAAGGCAAATGGAATTATAGAAGACAAAAAAATTACAAAAGCTTGTTGGTGATAATAAATTTTAAAACTATTCTCATCATGTGATCCGGTTGAATTATTATGAAATGAGAAATAGTATTTTCTAAGGTTAATCCTACAAGTCTCTATTTATGAAGAAGGAAAAATTATTTAACGCCAAATATAAAGAATGATTTATTGTAAAGACCGAGAATACTCAAAATACAAACCGAATCGATTGTGAACTGAAAAGGAAATTACTCAAATATTTTTTGCTAAGCTGTGCAACAATGTGAAGAGATTCGTCATATTTACTGGATCACGTGTGATTTTGCAGCAATCTGTAGTTTCGAATTAAAGTTTTAATCTAGAAAACGACAACTGAGTGGAAATCAATAAAAGATCGTCGGTAAGAAAAAATTCAATTTGTGGTATGTTAGCGTAATCGATTTTAACTAGTGTGGATAAATTTCATTACAATGTCTTACATAAATAATCACATGGATAAACTGATTGTGATAATTTATATTTGAACTATAGTTAATGTCTTGCACTGAACGAGTTTCATATTAAATCACTTATTTTAAAAATGACTTAAAGATAATATGTTTTACATAAATCAGTAGGTTTATTTACGACAGCTGCAGCAATATATATGATTAGTGAACACATTATAAGTATGATTAATTTTAATTTTTATCATTGTGTTGTATCAATAAAAGCTGTATTATTCAGACACCTCAAATTACGCGTTTCATCAAAACATGAACGTACATGCGTTAGTAAATTCTTTCAACTTTCCAATTCAATAAAAAAATTTCTGTAAAATCACGGAAACGCAAACCGTTAAATATTCTGTAAAGTCACAGCAATATTTCAGTATACAAACTATTAAAAATTGGTGATGACAATCATTAATTTATTTTACGAAAACTATGCACAAATAAACGTCTACCAACTGACGCTTTCGATTACATTTAAATTTCAAAACTTTTAAAACTGTCAAATTTTAATTGGTGACAGACCAATACTAATTTTAATTCACATAATTTTTCCATTTGCATTCACCTTGATAGCATTTGAAAAATGCAACCTATGTTTCCCAATTTTTTTTAATTTCCTCCTAATTATGCATGGGTATTTCTTTCAATCCTAGACGTTTAGCAATTACACGGCTAGGTATAGGCTACTTGGGCAATTTTTCATCTCCATCGAGTTTTTATCCAAATATAAACCAGTAATCAAAAAGATTTTAAAAATGTACTATCTATATATTCTATATAGATAAAGATTAATTTTTAGCTTACTCACTTAATAAATACGTAATACGTATATTGTCGGTTTTGTGTGTTAATGGTAACAGTTTACAAACAACTGTAAAAATACAAAAACAGTTAAAATTTTAAACATTTCTGTGTGTTGTTATTGTACTAATTAATACAGCAAGCACTTTATTTTCTGTCGTATTTAATTTGGTAGTATTATTTCTTATGGAGGTAATGCTTATTTTGACAGGTGGCCATTTTGGCAGTCCTAGTGACAGTTGCGTTGGTCCAGTACGTTGGAGCAAGACAGGCCCATTACAAGAATGATGTGCGGTCCTATAAAAATGACTTCAAGTAAGTTATATTGTAGCAATATGTAAATTATAGTATCGTAGTTGTACTGTAGTTGTATGCGAACATTACCTCTGGAAAAAATACAAATACGTAGTTAACACATCGCACCTTGAGGTATAGGTATACAGCAATTTTCATCACCATATTTTTATTTTTATTTGTACCAGATATTTTTTTCTTATTTTACACACAAAATGTGACTAAATTTGGCTCTAATTAAATTGTTTTATCTCTCATAGTTTTCGCGTAATGGCTTTGTTGAAGTCAAATTTTGCATGTTTCCGTTTTAAGAATTACACTAAAACCAACTGACACACCAAACTGAAAAAAATCCACAGTGGATAAAGACGTCACAGACTACAATATCACGTACGTAAATATCCAGAATATTTTTATAGAAATTAAATTGCTTAAATTTTAAATTAAAATTTTTAAAAATGAATGACTTTTTTAAAGATACAAATACATTTTATTTTGTGGGTAAATATTGCGTAATTTGTAGCCTGCAACCTCGTTAACCACAGTGAATTTTTTCAGTTTGGTTAGTGAGTTGGTTTTAGTGACGTCCTTAAAACGGAAACACGAAATTACGCAAAAATTATGCGAAATAAAAAAATTTTTTAAGAGAAAATTTTTTTCATATTTTGTGTCTAAAACAAGAAAATAAATAACTTGTACAAGTATAAAAACAAATACATGGAGATGAAAATTGCGGCAGGCCGCGCCCTTAAGGCATACATTATCCGCCATATCACCTAGTCAATAATGGGCAACAAAATCTAATAACTGTGTCGATTATGGTAAGTCTATTACTATTATTATTCTTAATACATCATTACAAAAGAAAAATTTTCCAAAACGTCGTTTCTTTTCCCTTCGTTTTTACCCTCCCCCACTTTAAAAAAATAAACGTTGCCAGACCTTCACAGATTTGCATATTGCTTCAGTTCGCGTGAAGACAGGATCAGATGCCAGCACCCGAAACGTTATGACAAGCTCGTCTGCGGAATCCGTTCATGTTCTTTTGTGTCCTCTTACTTCTTTCGTTCAGTCTAATGATGCATAATTGTAGTCCTCGTTGTTGTCATCCCGTATTGTGCGTTGCTATTGTATGTTATTGTCTACACTATAAAGAACACCATAAATAGTAATGGATGTAATTTACCCATACACAGTATAGGACGCTATTCACAGGGAGTAAATTATGAGCATTGTATTTACAGGCCTGGTAACATCAGGGTACATTTTACTGTTTTCAAAAAAAAAAAATATATATATATATCAGAATGGCCACCCATTACATAAAAGAAAATTACGTGTTTTTTTCCTGATTTCCCTGACAGAACACCAAAAATTTCCCTGATTTTCACCAAGTGTGAAAGCCACATTTTGGCATTTTGTTCAACACATTTTCCAATTAAGGTAAAAATTTCAATTACTTTCTGACACTATTGCTAGTGAACTTGATAGAACATTCAGTAGAAATAACTATGTTCATAACAGTTGAGTATAACATACACATGACATAAACATGACAGTAATTTTTTATAACAATTCTACAATTCTTAGAAATCTCCATTACATTCCTTCCTATGACTTTTTGTGGAAGCTCAAAATGAACGAGGCGCGAAAATTCCCTGAAATTTCTCATCTGGACCAAAAATTCCCTGAAATGTCTCATCTGGACCGAAAATTCCCTGAAATTTCTCATCCCTTAAGTTTCCCTAATATTTACAGGTGGCCACTATTTCCCTTACAATTTCTGGTTTTCCAGGTGAGTGGCCATCATGTATATGTAAGAACGCTACGACTCATATATGGGAAACAATTTTACCATAAACGCAAATAATTTTCTGCATTGTGTACTGTCCTGGGTCTTTTCAGCTGTCTTAGCTATTTTGTTTAGTTTTAAGTTCTAGTTTTATATGTATTTTCGCAGTGTTTTATTTTGCATAATCCACAAAACTGTTTGTCGAGCTAGGGGACAAAATTTCGATAGTACAATTATAACAAATGTTATGGGTCAAAATCTTAAAATACGGTAAAACTGACTAACACTCCCCCTTAACATACTTACCCTGTTCATTTAGTTTTCATAAAAATTGTTTGAGCAGCCAAACAGATTTGTGGTATCTGCTTTCGCTTAAGCTTGACGACTAATTACAACTACAGCAGAAACAGATGAGCGTTGCCTTAATGGAGCTCTGCGCCGAAAAGTTCGTAACTTTACAATTATTGTACCAAACACTGTCCAACTCTTACACATTACAGTAATAGTATTTTCCCACAAATAATATATTTTTTCTGTTCCATAGTTTTCGTACAAGAGCACGTCATTTGACTACTTTCGCTACTTAACCTAATTAAAAACTATTCAAACGAAACGGCTAGAATAATGAGTGAAAGTGATTGTATTACTCTACAGAATGACATCTTTATTAATTTCACATAAAAATTCTTGAATGTACTCAACTTTTTCGGTATTTTTGAGTACCTGTATTTTGTAAAAAAAAAATAATTTTTACGTGAAATAACAAATGTGCCATTCTGTAGCTGAATACATCTATTTTCACTCAAATTTATTTCATTCGTATCGTTCAAATAGTTTTTACTGTGGGTAAATAGTGAGAATGGTCAAATAGCATCTCTGACATGCGCTTGTACATAGAACTATGAAACCGAAAAATGTTTCATTTGTGGGAAATTACTATTAATATAATGTGAAAGCGTAGGACAATGTTTAACACAATTATAATATTACAAATATTTCGGTGAAAAGCACCCTTATTTACAGCCTTCATTTCACAGATGAGCTAGAATGTCAGCCACTGGACCGTCATTTCTAATGTTAACGTGCATCGTGCAAGGGACGCTTTGATCAGAGATCGGCTGCTCATGCAGTTATCTCTATGTTGCAGCTACAAGACGTCTGAAGACGTGGCACGCCAGCAGAAGGGCTTGAAGGCTGAGGACTGGGAGGCAGTTGACTTCGCCAGAAAGTTGCCTCCGTATGTCCGGCAGCGGTCGCAGAAGGAGCACAGTTCGAAACCCGCACGAAGTTTCCATCAAGCAGGGGTCGCAGGTTAATGCCACAAGTGAATACGACGTGTGCTTGGATTGCAAGTCCCTGGGGCAGGAGGGCTGACATTAGTCTACATCCGCTACTTTTATTCGTCGATGAGTCCTCGCTCAAGCACACGATGTGAATATCGTGGGATGTGTAGTACACCACCTACTTCTCCAGCACCCTCTAATAAAGCCTTGCATAACGCATAAATCAATAACCGCACGTTTCTCTAAGCTATTAGGTCAATATAAAAATATGAAATAATTTTCAAATGGTTTTTTATATACTGAAAACGTAATAAAAATTTTTATAAACTAATTTCTTGGATTCATTCTCCGACAGCAAAATTCCGTGGGTACATTTCGCTGCGTAGCAATAGATTTAACTAAATGAATTTGTCATTCTGAAAACAATTATTGGTCATTATTTGTTCCTTGTGGATTTATTTCTTTCAGTTTTGTTCATATTATTGCGAAAAACCTTTTTTTTTTGGCATTAATATATGCCCCACGCTATCCTAACTTCCTGACGCTATGCGTCGTACCTCACAAGTTTCATGTCAATGAACTCAGTTAAGACGCACACAGCGTTGTTATTTTTCTTCTGCCTTTTTAACACATTGCGGCACGTTTATTTAATCCACAATTAAATATAATCATACATTAATAAAATATTTTCCATGCGTTACCCCGTTATATGGTGCTCCCAAAATTTCTCAACCTCGCCGCATGTATTTATGCGCACTGTCAAACTCAATACGTAGATTCAAATCAACCAAATATAATGTCAGTAAAGATCAACAATCAAAAATTTAAAAAGGCGTGTTCTCTTACATGAACTTAATTTCGTTTGTTGTGTATCGTGCGTTCTTTGAAAATAAACATATAATTCTATGTTACGCTGACCCTAAATATCTCCATGAGATTACGCCATAAAGCTGTTCGGTACCCGTGTATGGTCAAGGTATGATCAGTCCAGTACTACAATTCTTGACTGAAACATCGCAGACAAATATCAACTTTGAATAATGTTTGTGACAGGGGTGCAGGACCAATTGAACCATTATTCTGAACCTACGTCATTACCAGGTTGACACAGATATTTCTCAAGACTAAAGTTAATACCACGAAAACCAAAAAACTTAATAACTAAGCCAGAACTAGACATTGAATATGTATATTTAGATCAAAGGAGTCTGGATTGGTACCACGAACCGAAGATGTCACCCGACGGCCGAGTTGTTCCCTTCTTCCCGCCGACAATTTATTGCGCTAAAATGATGTCTACGATTCCCTTCAGTTCCCCCAATATTTCCCCAGCTTCTTTCGAATCCACTAAGATTTTCCTTGCTCGATGTTGTCAAAACCCACAACACCCCTTCATCTGGTGCGACATTACCTACTCTGAAACGTACGAGTCACATAATCGACGATGAGACTTGCAGTAAATTTAAATATATAAATACATTTAAAACATTATTCACACATACTTTTCAGTTACGTCAATGAAGTTTCCTAACAAGTGAAAATATTTAAAATATATGTTATTTTACTGTATTAATATGCTCCTTAAACGTGTAAGACAATTACGTTCGTCTCCTAAACGCTACGCTCCACTCATATTTACCTAATCTATACAATTTCTTATATGCCAAGTATTAATTAGCAGTAAATAATTTTAAGTAATTTCGCTGGATGTATACCTATAATACATCTGACACAAAACTGATCCTTCACTCTCGCGTTCTTACACGAGACTGGCAGTTATGTTGAAATAATCGTATTTAACCCAGCCCCCTTTCCTTGCCTCTATGTATCTACAACTCGGCACATAGCCTTCGCAGGTTACTTTCTTTTACATTTCTTGTAGTCATCGCGCGGGTGATCGACATACAAACTTCCGGTGCCGTCCCATATACCTCTTCAAGTCAGCGTTCCATTTCCACACTGAGTCCTCCATTATTGATACCAATGTAATAGAAAGTCAGATATGTGTTTAAGACATATTATTTAGTTAAATCTCTATACTAGCATGTGTGAAACACAGCAACACTAGCAATGTATTTACAGTATTTATTAATGAATACCTAAAGTAATTGTTCGGTATAAAGTGAGCAATTTTAAGGATCAAACTTATTTTTTCTTTTCAATAATTGTATTGTTTCCTGTCACTTTTTAAATTGCAAACAAATCAATCTAAGTAACAATCAAAGTGTATCGATTATACCGGTACCCAAAAGTTTACGTCTCACGACGGTTAATATATTTTTTAATTACTATTCTAGACAAGTTGGTCGTCAAAGATGCTCACATTATCGCGAACAACCATGTGTGCGTGTCTATATATGTATATATACATACACACAAGCATATATATACACGTATATGTATATACCCACACACCTATTAATATAATATGCATATAAACATATATGTGTATACAAAATTTTCTTTTAATTTTAAAAAACTTTGCTTTCGTACACTCACAAGCTTCATGACGTTGCATTGTGTACATAAATACAAAATCATTCTACCAGCAGCGGGTTTTGGATGACTGATGCACAGGTGTCGCCAGAATGGTCAAGATATTCCCACGAGCAGCCGAAGTACCCGCTACCATCCAAGAGAAACAGCTCACCATCACAGAGCATAGTGCGGCTGCAGACAATCAGCCAGTGACAGGGAAAGTTATGTGATATAATTTGTAATTCATTTTTGAAGTACTTTTAATGTACAGTTCACCAGTCTAGGGTCCACCCAGATCTTTTTCACATGTATCATAAATCAACGAGGTCGGTTGTGGAGAAGGGGTCAATGCTTGTTTTGACACGTTGAGTAAGGAAACTTTTTGTGGACTTTAGAAAGAATTCGGGACATTTTTATGTACATTTAGGCATGTTTTAGACATTTTCGTGATAAAAAAGTAACTTTGAAGGGGAAAATGGGGAAACAAATGTGACCCTCTTCTGTTCCTCTCTCTCTAAATTCAGAATCCGAGTGAACGTTGGCCATGTATAAGGTAACATGGGAAGATACAACATTTAAGGAATTTCCAAGACACTATGTTACAATAAATAAACAAAACAATATTACGATAGGGTACTATTTTCGTTGGCAATTTGTGTAAGTAATTAGCAACAAGTTACATTTTAAAAAAAGTTTTAATGATAATTAACGAAACGTAAAAATCCTTAACGATTGACAACATCCCCCGAGTTACCTTACATACATATATTCATGAAACAGGAACAGGCGGTAGGTAATGCTAAAGGAGTTTTAAAAAAGTATTCAAATGGACAAGAACATAAAACGTTGTATGAAAATGAAAGCAAAGTAGACCGAAAAGACAAAAATGCACACACAGACAGTATAAACACAGAACAAAGCATGCTAACAGAAGCGACAAGGATGGCTTTTTCATTGTTGTTATCGTACCAGCTCTCGGGGCGTACATGAATATAAACAATGCCACGTGGATTATAGGCATTGGTTTATGTAACCGCTTATATTGCTTGAGGTACTGTACTTAGTTTACATATTGGCTTAAAATTTAAATATGGCAAACACTATTATTGGAGGCTCAACATTAAATAATGCCTAACTGTATTTGAAGTGTTACATTATATCAATACATAAAGGAAAACTAAAGAATAAGAACGTGTAGTCCATGTTTACTGCAACAATTGTTTGTTATTAATAATAAAGCACACCTTTTATTTATCCATAGACAAATTAACATCAGGTGTGGAAATTATTCACATTGTAGCATAGTATTTAAAACCTGTAGCATGTCGAGATATTTTAACATATTACATTAATTTTCTAACCTGCAGCAGAACTGACCTCGTTCGCTGCTAGCCCCAATGTCGCTAACAAACAAATAACAAATAAATCACTGCAAAACATACGTGCCGAAAATTAAAATAGTGTAAAAATGTTCACAATAATAGTTTGTTGGATCTCTTCAGACTAGAACACGTGGTTTACGACTGGGACAGGTAAGTTTTTGACAAGTCACATCTCTTGTTGTCGAAGGGAGTCTTCTTCTTTGGTCTGTGCAACATTGGATTATACTATAGAGGTAATATATAGTAGAGAGAGCATGACGTCACAAATATGTGTCCAACATGGTCTCGAGAGTTTGGTGTCGTTTATTTATGTTTTATCGGCGTAAAAATGCAGTCGTGTTGTTTGAAACTCATGGCGTACCTTCCAGAATATATATTTAGTCATGTGGTGACACCAATATCTCGGTATAAAATCTTATAGTAAGTACTGTAGCTAATATTTACTTTTTACTAAAAACAGTTGGGTGAAAGAAAACAGTAACGTGGCAAACATCGTTTACATTTATCGTTCTGAAATTTCTACGCAATTATACTATGCGATAATATGATGGTATGTTCTCCTCAGTTAATATATTCATAATGGACCAAAATAACCCAACACAAATGTGATTACTAAGCAATTATTATCTTGCCTCTCAATATTATTTCAAATCTCCCGCGCATATGTCACTAAAGTCACGTGATACATGTTGAACACACAATTTCGTACGCAGATGTATAGAGAATACTCTTTCTACCCTATATTTACTCTAAGGGTTATACTCACGGGCAATCCTTTTATTGTACTTTTTTGGCGCTGTAGTCTATTCTAGAGGCAGAACACAATCTAATATACTGAAGCTAGCCGCGAACAAAAATACTTCTGTCAATAATCGACTTTATTATTGAGGAGTTTGGCAAGGGGTCATTCTCGCCGCCAGTTCAACGGTTGTAGCATCGACTGCAAAACTGAACATTGACGAAGCGTCAGTACAAACCAGCGCCTTTGCTGATATCAACGCTACTAGCGGTGAGATTTTTCCCATACCAAAATAAAAAACAATAAGCTTTTTAACTTGTACTAGAATTAACCCAAGTGCAAGCCATGATAATGTTAATATATTAGTCTGATTCTGTTTTGCTTTTTACTTTATCGTGGATCTTGCTTACATAAATAATTATCTGTCTATAATCTGGTGGTACTTAAATCTACATTGCTTGTATTAATATATATATATATATATATATATATATATATATATATATATATTAGTTTCACGAAACATTAGTCTACACATCTTGAATGATGTCAACAAATTTAGATTGTTTAAAATGACGGATAATCACTGGTCCACGACAGCACAACAAATGACATAAAGAAACAAAGTATTGCTAAGAAATAGTTTTATATTCACCAGCGTGATTTCAATACTCATCCTTTGCTGAACAGTTTTGAATTTTCTTTGTTTACGAAAGATGTGTACAAATATTGTGCTCTCGTAGTGCAGTCTAACCTTATATCTCAGTTCTTAAATTTTAATTTCTTGTAAGCGAAAAACAGGTGGAACAGTTATTTCACTATAATTTAAAACAGAAAAATTGTATTTCAAAACTCTAAACACTCTTTAACTGACAAAAGACAAAAGTGGCAACGTCGTGTTCAAACTCCGCCCACTTCCCTCCCTCTAAGATAAACAATTTACCAACGCACATTTTTTATCAATTTATGAAATACTTCCTTCGCTCACAATATTCTAAAGCATGGCTCCAGCGATCTTTGTTTACTTTATAATATTAACAACGGAAAAAAATTGGGCGGCCTATCTGCAGCGCCAAAAACGTATTGCATTATCGTGAACTTGGCGAACTGCAGCCAAACAACAAGTAGGTCAAGCAGAATATATCGGTAGATAGAAGAGTGTCCAGGCCTGTTCTTCTACGACCATGCTGTAGAGTGAAAATTCTGTGCAATTTATTTCTCGCTGGTCGTACTTGCTTTTGGGATCGTTTGCCATGAAATTTACAAACCTAGTTTTATTCTTAATAATTAAGTTATCTTACAATGTAATATACATACATATAATGATATTTATACTTACGTAAGAGTAACTCTGGCGCGAACAACGCTTCAGTATAGCTACAGGTTAGACAGATACCATGGGTTGATGGAAAACCAATCTTTTGTTTTTTCACCCTTTCGTGTGTCGAATTACGAAATACTTAATTTCACATATTATACAATTGTATAAATAATCAATTGAAGTGCAAATCACGACGGTAACCCGTTCAGTCGAATTTAAATCGATCTTACATTTAAAAAACACATATCACCCTTGTACAGTTAGTCAGAGTTCGAATTTCGAATAATCTTAAAAGCTCTCTGCGATCATTTCTGTAATCATAATCCTGAAGCATAAATTAACCGTATATCTCGTCGGTTTCGACAGATATCGAGGATTTATTTAAAACACATTCAAGGTCTTTTCACCTTATAAGAGAGAGAATTTCGAAAAACTCTTGAATCACATTTCAGACTACTTTACGGGTGTCTCTTGCAAGTGAAAAACACAAATATAACCCGCTGGATTCATGATATATCGTTAATTAATTGAAAACACATTTCACCACTTTTCACCTATTTTCACTTCCTTAGGTGTGGAATTCTGAAAATTTCTGAAATTTCTTTTCAGGTAATTGAGTAAGCATCAACATTAAACAAAAATCACGTCGCTGTTTTAAAATAAAAAGGATCAATGTACATAGATTGTGAATCGAAAACATATTTTACCCTCTTTTAACATCTTTTGGGTCAAATTCAGAAAATATATTTTAATGGTATTTGGGATATTTACAAAAGCATCAATCTAAAGCAATGAGGACTTCGATGTTTCGATTGGTCCGATAGATGTGGTGGAATAATCGAAAATACATTTCATGTATTTTTACCCTTTTAATTAGGGAATTTCGAAACGTCTTGGAGTCTTGTTATAGACATTTGTATACGTAACAAATTTAAATAAAAATGTCGACGATTGTCAATTGTGTTTCAGTGATATACACGATTCATAAACAACACATTTTGCTCCATTTTACTGTTTGGGAGTCAAATTTCAAAAAATCCTAAATTTAAGCAAGCAACATTTCGAAGTAAATACAAACTCTCTGCCCCGAATGATTCGATGGATACCGATAGTTAATCTAAAACACATTTAAGGATTTTTCACCCCCTTAACTGTTGAATTTAGAAAAAATTCTTATGTTGGCTAGTATGCATTTTTATGTGTGTCCTATTTAAGTAAAAACAACCACGATGATAGGCCGTCGGGTTCGAGCTCTATCGAAGTTTCTTAAGAAACACATTTAACCCCTTTAGAGGTCGAATTTCTAAAAAGAAAAAAAAACTCTTCTGAGTGCTCGCCTACGCCCTAAGGGGAACCCCTTCAAAAATGTTCACGAATATAGGTCCAGTGGTTTGGGCTGTAGTTTGATATGTCAGTCAGTCAGTCAGCCAGTCAGTCAGTGTTCTCTTTTACACATAGAGAAAAAACAACATCTTGCTAGAGAATCCTCGTAAACTGGACGTGACTCTCTGTACTGAAAAATGGCTATCATGCTGATATCAAAGTCCTCGCTTCGGTAACGGTATCAACAAGAATTTCCAGTAAAATCGTGCAAATTAGGTGCAGGGAATTGGGGCCCTTACACGGTGTATTTTGGTACAGAGAACGTGTGGTCTGCGGAGCAATCGAAAGAAGGCAAGAGAGTAAACATGCACAGCAACATCGTAGTGTACGACTCTGCAAGTGACAGTAAGACGTCTGTCGTAATAAGGCGTGTCAGTGAACACAGTTACGAGACATCACCAAAACGCGTGTGTGCATGCCATCTCTTCCCCACCCCCGTCCATTATAAGATGGTATGGTACATAATTCAGCACTAAAAGCATCAGTTTAAATGTGTTGGTTACTTGAAGGAAATTTGAAGAAAGTAAAAAAACCAAAACCTTAGGTTTTACCAACTTTCTGAGCTGACATTTCTCTCTATACCTGAAGAACAATCTCTGACGCCACAATCTCGAACATTTAATAGCGCCCCAAAAGATAACGCTTAACAAATGCCTTATTCTGAATAAATATTTGTTCATTAACTTGGCTCATATAATTATGCAGGGTTGCTGTTTTGTAGCTTTTCTATATTAACTTTCCGGAAAGCGACAATTTTTGACAACGACAGTTCCGGCCTTCAGATAAATACTGTTCGAATGACAAACATAGCTATTGAAAATTTCTGCTAGCAGAATAATCCACTCACTAAACACTAGGGGAAACATAAATTGTATGGTGGGAAAATTGGGCTGAAATTGTGATTCTTCTCACATTATTTCCAGGCAAAGTAGTCAGTATCTTTGGCTTTTAGTCAAAATTACATTGGCGTGTTAAAAGTCAGTTGTTTTATTTACTTTTCAATTCTATATATGTACAGTATAATTTTTTTAACCTTTTTTGTTTTCTTATTACTACAGTTTGCATATCGTATCAACGCGAAGGCGCACTGTCATTGTTGAAATTTTAGTCAAAATTTTGTTCGAAGGCTATGGTTTTGAACATTTTTTGGTCCCAATTATTTTAGTAATTTGGGTGCCTTCTCCGAATTTTTTTATCATTACTGACATACAGCGTTTTTATCTTTATAAATTAGCTCAATCCTCATGTATAATATGTTGGTGTTTTCAGCTTCATTTTTCAGGCATGATAGATAATCTTGTTTCTTCTAGTATGGCTTAAAATTACAAGGATTAATTTTATTGATCCAAACCTCTACTTCATTAATCGTTCGGTAGCTTCGTTTATACCATGTCCACAGCTGCGCAGGTATGACATTATTTCCAAGCACCTGGCCTATAAAATAATCTAAGATCTCTTATAATATTGAGTTTGAAGGTGCTTCTTCATGGAAAGAGAGCCATCCTTTACAAACAACTTCAGGTTTTAGTGAAACGAAAGCTGCACACATCCGGATGATATGTCTCACTTCTTCGTTTTTTTGTGCCCATTCGTTAAACCTATGCATCGTACCTTCCTCTACAGGCAATTTTCTATAGAAGAAACAACTATTTATATAAATCGAAGGAAACATTTCTTTGAGCGTCGATGTGGCCGCTGACTCAAAATTCATGTCTAATGCCTGAGGATTCCACCCTGGAGTTCTCTCGATCGCCAACTGAAACTGAAGAATGTAAGTTTATTTAATTATTTTTTCTCGGAAGAAGAGCGAAAAGAACATGATTACGATTGTTTCATTTTCATTGGTTTCCATACCTACATGAATGTGTAGTTCTTTGCGAACTGCTTGCTGCAGCTCCTATATGAACCATCCATGACAAAGTGACGTGTTCAAAGGCATTCATCTCCCCTTGTCACCAGCTAAAGCAATGATTCTGTTCTCTGTTTTGTTATCTGCTAAAGGGAAGATACTTCCATCGTTAATATGTATACTAACGTCTGTTAACACACCATCTTCGCATTCAGTAAGTTCTACTAATAATTCTTGAGGACGGTGTGGCGGGGTTCAACCCTAGAACCCACATCATAAACGTACTTAAGGCGACCAAAAAATTAAAATAAAAAAAATAGTTTTCATTGATATTTACTATATAAGCATAATACATCAAAAGAATTCCCCTATATGAATTGAAGGCACAATTTGGCTTATCGACGGAATGCTAGGGGTATGTGGGTGACGCCGCAATAACTACTATAATGAGCAAAAAGGAGAATTAATAAAACTAAAATTAAGGACGGCAAATAAAAAGTGTTCCATTCAAAATAGTCTTACTTTAACCGCCCCTGCCTCGGCCGGTGCACACTACAATTACGACAGTCGGAAAGCATAATAGCAAAAAAACGTAATAGAAGAATCAAAACGGCGGCATGATTATAATTATTAAGACGTGTTAAAGAACCCTTGTGTACACACCACATACCTCCAGCATTCCGCCGACTTGAGTGGGCATCGGAGTCAGTCGTCACACTCTCACACTGACACCACAGCAACTGGGCACAATTTAAAAAAACACTCGCCGTCGTAGTCAGTACGTCGAGCGTCCCCAGTGAGGGCCAGGCGCACTACACTCGTGACGTCACAAGTGCCAGACTCTCTGCGGGACACACAGCCAAGAACCACAGAATATCTCCTAGCATCACTATTGCCAACTTTAACACTCAATGAAAGTGCGAGCATAACCATCTTCACATGTGGTGTCACACATGGTCGCCACATACTCCGCCGCCAAAAGTTCAGCCCAGCTGAACAAGAAGCACCAATGGGATGGCCAGTCCCATGATGACAACAGCTGTTAGACGAAACACAACTATTAGCATAGTCACATCTTTCAATAACTGCAATGAAACTACACTTTACGAACAGGCACTTCACGATAAAGATTTTATAGGGACACATATTATCACCACTATGTAATGACGTCCGAGTCTCACACAAAGTTGGCATGAGTGGAGTATGGAGCTGCGCGCGGAATCACAAACACCACGGAAAAAGAAGCCCCTACTGAATTTGTCCACCAACGACAATGTTTGCCATGCTATCCACAAGCAAAAATCAGAGAAGTGTACGATCGTGAATCAATCTCGGAACGTAATTGCAGTTGGCGAGATGTCTGGCAGCTATAATACGGCCACTTTTCTATTAAACCCTTGAATCGAAATAATGCGACATTTTAGACAGCTAGTTACTCAGAAAGATATAACGCGTTTCCGCAGACGTTTCAGGCCATAATTTAGCATAAACGTAAAGTCTTAGACAGTCCGAATTCCAAAGCGAATGAAATTTACGGGTTACTGTTGTCGTTATACTTTTTATTACACTTAAAAATAATTCTCAGTTTCTATAGATAGAACTATAGAATAGAAAAATAAGACATAGTTATTTTTAAGTATGCTCTTATAAAATATACTTTAATTATCAGTGTACCGAGGTACAGGATTTGGTTTAGAATTTTAATCATTATGGACAATGTAGACAGCAATTTTTATCATTTATATTTCGTCCAATTTTTTTTATCCTTTTCTTAAAACTTACATTGTGACTAAATTTAGCTCTTTCTGAATATGTCATCTATCACAGTTCTTGCATAATTGCTTATCAAAGTTAAAATTTGCTTTTCACAATTTCGAGAACGGCACGAAAACCAAATGACTTACCAAACTAAAAAAAAAAATTAAAATTGGATTGAATGACGATGTTATAGACTACGAGGTCTCCTTAATAAAACCACATAAAAATGTTTGTATTTGTATAAAAAGTATTGGATCATTTAAAATTTTATTGGTTACAACAATTATTTTTTTCTATTTAGGAGGTCTTATAGCATACGACATAGTTATTCAAGATGAACTATTTCAGTTTAGTGAGTTAGTGGGTTTTAGTGTCGTACTTATAGCGTGACATTCGAATTTTGAGTTTGACAAGACTCTTTGTAAAAACAACGATCAATATAACAGTCATAAGAGCTTTAATTTTGTCATTATTTATGACTTTAAAATGAACTGGTACCAATACAATAAAAATGTAATGAAGAGAACTGCTGTGTGCCGTGCCCTTCACTACTAGAACCATCTAAAGGAAATTATAAACCTTACGTACGTATGTTGGTTACATTAAAACAATGATATGCATACATTTACGATTGTTTAAACTGAGTGTACCAGTACATTCATATGTACTCACACACACGCATGTATATAGTTGTATGTATTTTGATTCAGATTCATACTCACGTGCTGGCCTTAATTTTAATAATAGAATGACGGCTTTTTGAAAATGTCCTGGTATCAGTATAAACGGATAGCGTATAAAGGAACATCTTTGAGTTGTTTTAATGTTATTAATACTATACAGACAACTTAAGCGTGGCAACATATTGTTTGAAACAATAACGTATGCCGTACATTATTAAATCATCACAGACAATAACAGTACGAGTGAGTGCGAGGGATTTTGGTCAGCGCTCAACATCTTGGTCTATAGCGCTAGTGGTGGATGACATGAGGTGAGCATGAATCATAGCTGGAATTAAGAGGCAGGAGAAATTGGCAGATCCCCGAGATAACCCGCCGACCAACGGTATCGTCTGGCACGCATCCTCACATGGGAGCGACCCCGCCGGAAATCGAACCTGAATGAGGAAGGCGAATGGTCTTACCACTCGGCCACCGTGGTCCTAAGAGCGCTACGATATTTGTCACACAGCTATGGAATATTTCAAAACACGTGCCTTATTTACTTTTGCTCTGTTTATAATACGCCATGAATATTGACACTTTTCAATATTTAAGGAAGTAACCACTTTATTAGATCGAGCGTGGTGGAGCAGTGGTAAAAGAGTCACCTCGCATTCGGGAGGGCCTGAGTTTGGTCCTTAGCTCCCGCCATCCTGATTTCTGTTTCCCAGTGTTTTCTGAAATCGCTCGAGGCTAATGTTATAATGAATCCTTACATAGGCCATGGATGACTCCTACCCTCTTTCCATCTTGTACCTCCACCATAACGTTGTACTGTTCGAGAAAATGAAAAGCGACATAATAAATAAGTAAATAAGTAAACTTACAATGTGAACAAATGCATGTTAAATTTTCATACCAAATAACAGTTGTCAATTTCTTGTAACTTGGCATTATGCTAAAATGTACATTTTCGCTTATAGCCATGAAGGTACAAAATAACATCCTTAGTAAAAAGTTAGGAAATATTGTAGTCATAAAACCTAAGCTGAACGTTAGTGCTGTATTTAATTATGACGAATTCAACAGCGGTCGGAAATAACACAGTTGGGGAGCTGAGAAATAAACAGGCAGTTCAATTTACATTTTAATCCAGCGTCAATGTTTTCTGCATCTGGAAGTGTGCGAAACCGCCTTGCACTCCCCTCAAACCATTTCCGCTCCTCCTTTCCGCAAACTCGAGAAGATGTTTTTAACAACGAAAGTAACAATTGACACGAGGGTGGGGGTTGGAAATGGGGGAAGGGTTGACGGAAGTAAAGAAAGCAAAGTTCCGGATGGGGACCATTTCTCCTTGCGACCTCCGAGCAGTGAACAAGCCATATATATGCAAATCACGTCTCAAAGACGGGCCTGTGCAGAAGGTTGAGACAATAGATAACGCAGGACGTTCCACACAAACGAGCTCTCTCGACGCCTCTTTTGAACCTCCGAGTATGTAGGTAAATTGCTAATATTATTAATAAAAATTTGGTTAAGTTCATGTTTAAAATACACCCAATTTAATATGCTCCTCAATAATTCAAAACATTTCCGGTTGCACCTATTTTTATACCTTCGTGTCAAAATCGTAATCTTTCCCCATATTGGCGTGTGCCAATAAAAATTAAACTAATGTTTCAATTATTAACAAAAATGGTTTGCGCCATAAACTAATGTGTTTTTTAAGTTATTACTATATTCAAAAAATTAAAATTATTTTAACACATTCTCTAATCTTGTTATTTTTTTTTTTTTAATCTTCGTGCGAGTATGTACGTCTTGAAATAAGTAATAAAAACATTTTCCACTTTAGCATTTTAAGATTGTACCTATCTCAGGATTAAGCGACAGAATTAGGCTAGATAAACTGCTGTAGTTATTTCAGTAGGTCCCATAACATATATGTGAAAGTTTGTATGAGTATAAAGATCGCTTGTAAAATTGCCTCAGTGTTCAAATATTGTACGATTAGACGAATTTGCGTCAAATTAAGAGAGAATGACACCAGTCATCAACTTAAATCATTGTGTAAAATGTTAACTGGAACAGAAAACATAAAGCAGCTGCGATTGTAATTTATTAATAACATTCCTCGACTAGTGATTCACGTTACAGAAAAAGTTTCTACTACAAACTTAAGTTTTTCCCCTTTTATAAAATCACTATAATCATTGCCGAGCCAACTGACAACGGTAACACACTGGACATGCATTCGGTAGGACCTGGGTTCGATATTCGTCTCCGGCTACACTTGTTTAGGTTTTCCATGGTTTCCCTTTCTCCAGGTGAATGTTGGGACAATTCCTTAAGAAAGGCCATGGTTGATTCCGTTCCCAGTTTCTGTCCTTGTGTGTAGTTGTGTGCAATCGTCTTCAATGATTTACTGTTGACGAGGATTAAAGTCTAGTTATCTTACCCTTTACTAAAATTCTTAAACTGTTATGTGATTTTGAGGATTTGAAATTGCAACTAGACAAGGCAAGGTATGTCAACTAGTATCCAAATGTATTGTAATGTAACATTTATTGTCAAATTAATATATGTGCGAAATGTTTACTGCGAATTTTTTATGTCAACGTGATAATATGTAACCCTCATGAAGCTGAAGGATGGAAACTGACTAAATATGAATACATAAATACATAAGATTGGCATAAGATAAGAGTAAAATCGGTTATTTTTATCTGCACTGCACATCAGTCCAGTAAAACACTTATTCAACATTGTGACACCGTTACATTTTCCTATTTCTGTCGCTGAATTTTCTCTCCTTTTATTCCCGACGCAAGGTTACATAGGTGATTAGGAAAAAAAATGTCTCGCAAAGTTATCTAAACTTGTTATCTATAATTGACTTATTTTTATACTTAGTCTATGTCAGATTATTTATTTAGGTTTTTTTTAAACCAAGTCATAATTTTAGAGTGAACGGACTGCATCAGAGTCAGTCCTAATACTTTGTAAAACTAAATGACAGAGATGCATTGGAGTATTTCGAAGAACAATTACCACTTAGTACTGGAACTGAACAATTTCTCAATTCGTCTTAATAATGCATATTGACGCAATACATTATTCTGATAACATGAACAATTAATTAACTACATTTACTCTGGCAGTCTGAGAAGTATTTAATCAGAAGAATAATAGCCAACGTTTTAAATCAAATTATCTTGTAACATGTGGCTGTTATCAAATTAAGACGACAGAGGCGTAGTTTTGGGTACTTTCCCGAACGTGAGCTGATAATAAATGTGTCACAAAAATTTACACGATTAAATTTTTTTTTTTAATTTACTGTCGTGATAAACTAAAACAGTTGTATGGGAAAGTAAACAATCTAGTCAAACTTATCCCACATAAATATGAACTTAATGATCTACAGAACTTTCATTCATATGAGTTACATACAATTATGCACGTGCCTAAACATGCTTAGTTCGCAAAACATAATTTAAAAAATAAAATTTACCTGAAAATAATTAATACTCATTTTCAACATTACTTTATAATCTCAGTATTATATTAAATTTTGTGTATTGTTTTATATGAAAAATATATTAATTTCTAAAATATTTAAAACAGAGATACACCTATTACGATTTTTATATAGTCAATTAAATACTTCCTAAAATATGTGTTTAAGAAAAGAGCATAGTTTGTTAATGACGCATAAACAAATTTTGCTGTTTGGTTCGTTTATTTCGGGAAAAATCCACGATGTTTGTTTACTGCCTCAGTTTAAACATACTTCTAGCCGCATTGATATAAATATTGTTACAGTTACCAAGCTACGTTTGGAATAATGAAAAGTGTAGACACACGGTATTATCGTACCTGCCAAAAAAAACTACGCAAGTACATAACGACATTTTATCAACTTAAACATTCAGACTGATAAACACGTCACCAGATACGGCGCACTAATATAGATCTGCCAATAAACCGTTTACAACAAGCTGATATGTAATAATTAGTTTGATATTTATATTGCTTACTGTGATAAATATTTATGTTAGACTTTATCTACAGTATTTCCAATTAGAGAGAAGATTAATAACTTCAAAGAAGTAGGCCTATTTATGTTTGTGCTTTTCCTACTCGTCATGGAATTTCCTTGTAAATATCTTTGTAGCGATTATGTGTTGTTGACTACTGACCAAAAACAAGAATTTATGAGCAAGAACGCCCTGTTATCCAGAACAACTTAATAAACAAGGGACTGATCATTTGCTTCTAGAATCAACTTTCTGTAGTCAGTGTTTAAAGCTTTTTTTTATTTATTTTCTTTGCTCGTGTTTTGCCTACATATTGAGATAGGGGAATTAATTAAGCTATTTTAGTCGTAAGTCCTTTGTCTATAAATTTGTGTACAATTATTCTATTTTAGTGAACACATCTGTCAACTTTGATAATTGTCAACATACTTGAACTGCGTCACAATTTTACTAAACGTTTACAAGCATAAATTATGTCGGATGATCGTTGCCAATAAATTAATAGTATAAAACCTTATTTTAAAAACCAACTTTTATTTAAATGCTATAAAATTAAGAAAATGAACTTAAAATTAAATCATATTCATGAATTTATTAATATTACACAATTTCTATGACATAAAAGCTTGTCGCGAGATTTACCAATTTTCTGAAAAAAATGTAGCTTTTCTTAGAACTGCGGGGTCAGGATCAAGTTACATATTGTATTCTTGTTCATCCACACAGGTAAATCTCACGACAAGATTTTGTATCATACAAATTGTATAATGCAATAAATTGATGGATTTGATTTAATTTAACCTTTTCTTCTCCTTGTTAGAGAATTTAAACAAAAGGTTTTTTATAATTGTTTTTACTATTAAATTTGTGGTAAATAGAAGTTATATGGTATAAATATATATGTAGTATGTATAAATAAATATATATAGCGGTGTGGATGGATGCCCAGATATAACTTAAGTGCAGGTGTAGAGACCGTGACACCTAATTAAACGACTTACCATAGCATACACACATATCCATAGATAAATAAAATAAGACTGATTTTCAATGCAGTGTAATTAATACGTATAAAACTCTATAACTTAGTGAGAAAACTGACTGAAATCCAAAAATTAAAAGCATAGCATGTAAAACCAAACAGTTTCCAAAAGAATGTAGGTATTCAAAATTTTAAATCAAGTAATGTCAAGTAATATTCTATCGGATAGTACTTTAAAATGTTCTCAGGGTTAAACAAAAAATTTAATATATGTCTTAGATATTTTCCTCGGCTGCTCTACATGTAGAATAGTACTTCCAGCACATCCGGGTACAGGTATATTTCTATCCTTTTTTAAGCTAATAAACCAAGAAAAATATTCAATTTAGACACTCAAAAAGTTCAACTTATCCATCCCGAAACACAGAGTTTATAAAAGTTTCAAACAACACAACTTGGAGAGAAATTGCTAAAATTCGAGTGACAAAACTTTACTCTTGAACGAGACTTATCTGGCCAAAATAGCTCAAGTCGACGTCCTCTTCTAACTTGCTGTTCACTCAAAATTTAATCATATTTAGGCTTGCTGCTCGGTCCTCTTCTTACGTGACCGGTAGTCCTAGCAACTGTACTTAATTTTGGTGGTGCTAATTATGATCCTACCCTTATTTTGTGCCCGTAGAAAACAGATTTTAAACGGGCGTAAAATCTTACATCGCCATTCTTTGAAGTAGCCACCAAAAGTTTTTTTGTAGCTCCACATAAAACAAGGACTAAAAAGGCCGTACTCTCCAATCCTTAATTTATGTTACAAAATGTGTTAAAATATTGTAAATAAGCCAAAATATAGTGAAAATATTTCACAAATACTAATTAAATATTAATCCATATATAAAAAGTGTAGTTATTATTCTGAATAAAACCATTTAATCTTAATGTATCACTCGTCGTCGGCATAGAATAGCAATACTACTTAATTAAATAAATAACGTCATGGATTTTAAAATTTTAAGTGTTATAAATACTTCCAAAACTAATTTTTTAGCATAAAATTACGTTTTTAGTAACTAAACTGCGTTTCCGTGACAGTTAAAAGAAGTTAAAATTACTGTTAATACAAATAACATAAGTGGCATACTTTATGTGTCACAATTAATTTATTATTTTGTAGTTATCTTTACATGTTGTTCCCACGAGTATAGAAAAAATATTAGTCGACCCTCACAGCGAAAACCAATGAACAAAGTGAAATGAAATAATTCATCCTAAAAATACACGTGACGGGCCACTGCTTGACGTACATAAAAACCCTGCACAGCGGGTTTTTTATTTTGAAATTTCAAAAATATTTTTCAATGTGTTTTATATACATCAAGCAGTAGTACGTGACATATCTTTTTTTTTCATGTTTTTTTTTTTTTTCATTTATTTAAAGAAATAATAAAATGCCTGCCAAACAGTTTTGTTAGACCACAGCAGGAAGGCACTACATTAAATACAAAACGAGAAAACAAACAACACAATGCAGGTGATTAAACATATTAATTTTGTGAGGAATAATAAACCAAGTAAAATTTAAAGTAAAAAATTTAAAGTGTGAGTAAATTATTTCAACAAATTAATTTACTGCGACAGAACAGAAATCTTTATAAAGTATTTTCAACTGTCATCTACCTTGAACAAATTACTCTTCCAGATTTACCAGAACAGAAAATATAGGAGATTGTACTTCTGTAATTTGGAATTTTCAGGGATAATGACTTGTGGGTCTCTATATAATCAAATGTTGCAAAAAACATTTCAAAGAAATAATGCACCCATATAATCTCTTCTTCCTTTTAAAAAACGCGTATTATATTTATTTAGAACTTCATTGACAAAACCTGTCTTATCAATGTAATATTTTTCATATATTATTTTTAAAACATTAATCTGAATATTTTTAAGGCGCTTACAGTTTGTTTCCGTGATGGGATTCCAAACAACAGAGCAATATTCAAGTTTAGATCTAACTAAAAAATAGGACATAGCAGAGAGTTGCTACTAGCAGCCCGTTTAGTGATGTGAGAAATTAGACCTACAATTTTTGATACACTGTTAACTAACATATCAATGTGGTGGTGGAACAGTAATTTAGTATCTAACAATATTCCTAGATCGCAGACAGTTGTCACGCGGTTTATTACGGTCTGTTTTATATGGTAGTTATAGATCGAAGAATGTGTCTTTCGAGTAACAGCATTGCTTTGTATTTTTGAAAAATTGAGTTCCATTTATTTTCTAGAACACCAGCTGACCACAGCATCTATACCCTGCTTGTAATTTGAGGCAATCTGTTATATCTATACCACTTTGAATACCTTAAGGTCATCAGCATAATGTAAATAACTTGTATTTATGTGTGTGTAAACAAAATATCTTAGTGGAGTTACGTATTACAGAAACAAACTGGTTAATAATGTAAGTACGATTTTTACAATGTAAACAGGAAGTATTGTCGCCTAATATCCTTGTCTAGTTGCTACTGAAATTTTACTCAATAAGTATAATTTTTAGATACATAATAATATTTGTGACGCTATTTTACCCTGCATGCCACCTAAATTAAATTTTGGTAAATGACACACAATGATTCGGCTTTGTCGATAGAAAATTACATTTTATACTTTTTCTAAGTGTCTTGATCTAGCGCATTTCAGCTATCTAACACGCGGACGAAAGAATGTGGTGTACGAAATAAGCTTTGAACTAAGGAACGAAATTCAGTAAGAAATGCATAAAACGGCAATAAAGACTAAGTTAATAAACTAACCAAAATCACTGTCCTGCTTAAGAAAAACCTTTTAAAAATGTATGATTTATTTATAAAAATAATGAACTCTACTGACGTTAAGTTGATACGATAAACTAGCTACCTCTAAGAAACCTTTCCCCCAACTAGATGTCTAGTAATAATTGCGAGTGCTAGGAATTTTTTGCGTAACGAGCGTCTTTCGGTCTTGTACAGACGAAACGCCACAACTAGACGATGGCCTTAAGATTTATGAGCGTACAAATAGTTAACTAGAAATAATACATATGAACAACAAAGCTGATTTCGTAAATATTTATTTTATTTACGTTGCAATCCTCAGATTGATTGTGTGCATGTAATTAAGATAACTGCAGCGTCCATGACATTATTACTATTGTTTATTTACATCTCATGATTACCTCGGACCCATATTGCCACTGTTCATCTGTTGCAATTGTTGTCATTTTTTACTTTGCCTTCGTATGTGCAACTGTGTATTACGATAAAATTGAAATTCTGTGTTTGGTATTGGAGTAAAAATTTAATATGTATAAATTTTGGTTCTCGTTCACACACTTCCAAGGCCAAGCGGTGCAAAATCTGCACCGTTCGGATTAGAAGAAAATTAAATAGCCTAAATATAATAAAATAAAAGGCATACGGGAAAGACGATGCTTGATATTTCTCTCTCTCTCTCTCTCTCTCTCTCTCTCTCTCTCTCTCTCTCTCTCTCTCTCTCCAAAGCTCAAGTTTTTATTTACTTATTTATTTATTGCATGTCAGTGCCTGTGCAGTGCTGTGTTCCATTCTACAGATATGCCAACATTAAATTCTATCCTTTGTACCATTTGCGTAGCTTTAGTTTAAATTGGGATAAGCATTTCTTCACAAGAAAGAGCTTTTCTTGTAACGGTAATATACATTATCACAATGACTAGCACACAATGAGGGAATAGCTCCCACTAACAAACATAGGAACATCTGTTGTACATCATCACAAAGAATCTGAACTCCCAGTTGTCCCACTTAATTTAACACTCTAAACTTGGCATCGCATGGTCTTCCACTTAGATAAATAAGTAAAGAGGCGGGTTTGTTTTATATTAATCTTCAAATATATTCCACAGTTTCAGAAGTTTTATCTACCCTATATGAGTTTGCGACAGTAAAGGGCTTAATCCAAAGTTTCTATACAATCTAGGGAGTTAATTTTTAAATCCAGATGAGAGCCTATAATTTGAAATACATCTGTAACATTGTTGCAAATTGGTTTCTATGAAACACATTTTTCGGAAAAATAGTTTTTTTACATTTTAGTTAAGTTATCAATTAAAAAAGAATTTGGTTAATTAACAAATAGCTATTATCATACACTAGATTGTCTCGACAAAGTTTGAGTATGTAGTTTAAACCAGTTGTAACAAAGTTGCAGAGTGGCTTGTTTTAAAAAATAATCATTATCGTCAAAAATTAAAAATCTCCTTAACTGGCCAAAATTTTTCAACCATTTCTGTGTTTCTGGTGAGATAAACATTGGCGTATTTATGTTGCAAACAATATTTCAACGTGTGTTCGTTTATTCAGGCCACTCCAACAAAACGAAAGTAAGAAAATGCAGGGTATTTCTGACCATCAAACATCGGCATCTAATATCTAATGTAAAATAAAGCAAAAACCATACGGACACCTAGTACCTAAACCGAATAGTACGGGAGCAATAAGTCCTTGAAAATTGAAACTAGAAACAGTTTTTTCTCGAAAACTCGGAAACCATATGCGATGAAAGGACAAAACCCAGACCAGTGTTTAATGTTATCGAGATCTGTAATCCCACACCAAACGCTCGTTCTAGCATTCCTCCACAATGCAAATCATAGGGGTGACCACCCTTGTACGTCGTCAAACGTTTGCACTGTCTAGATATAGAAGTATTTGGGGACGAATACTTGACGAGCATGACATGCATAACAAAAAAGGTCCTCTTGTTGCAAGTGTGTAGGAGACACCATTTTCGTTCACAACGGTCATCAAGACCGTATGCTATGTGCGGCGGTGCAGTGCATTATGGCATTCGTCTGCCACGTTGAAGTGACACGAAATCTACAAACATATGACAAACAATTACGGCAGAGTATTTGATATTGTAATGTTTGGTTTAACCGTAGTGATGACGTATTATCCTAAGGTATGATTTACTTGAGTGTAGAAACACGAGAAAATGTGTCAGGATTTTACTATGTGTACGACAAACAAATAAAACATCTTATAAACATGACGACAACCATTGTTTTTAAGAGGGGTTACCAAGAGCACCTTAGTGTTTCAGTGTATTTAAACAATGTTGAATGTCTTAAAGAAACCTGCTGTGTAAAACCCGGCAGGTAGGCAACTGGTACAACATCCATGAAATATTGGTTGTGTATTTCAACCGGACAACGTTCCAGAAAGCGGTAGTAAACATTTCCGATGATAAATGCGATATATTAAGAACATAAAACAACAATGTACGTATGACATGTGCATCTACTATGTATGTACAGTATCTGTCAGTTATAACCTCCTTATGCAAGAAACTTGATTGTGCAAAGAAATACAATAGTATGTAAACACAGAGATCAGTAAAGTTATTGTGACTAATTTGTTAACACATACTACATTGCGGTCGTTTGCATGTTGTTTATCTAAACTACTCTAATTTCACGTAACATAAATGACCGTGTAACTGTAGTACATTAGTCTTACAGGAGGTGTTCGAACCGTCGGCCGCCAACCTCGGTACAGAGCGTACATCGACGATGCCACGATTATCGAACACTGTAAAACACGCCGAGCGTGGTTCGTATCACTTCTGCAGCAGCCTGTATTTTGGCGACAAGATCCTCCTCAGATACTATTGGGTTCTCGTATACCAAGCTCTTCATAGCCCATAGCCCCCCCCCCCCATAGGTAAAAGTCAATTGGTGTAAGATCTGGGGACCTTGCAGGCCATGACCTCGGCCCACGACGGCCTATCCATTTATTTGGAAATGTGTTGTTCAGGTGCTCTCGTACACGTGTACCATATTGCGGAGGTGCACCGTCATGTTGCAGCCACATATGTCGTTGAGTCTGATATGGGACGTCTTCCAGCAACTCTGGCAAAACATCTTGCAAAAACACCAGGTACCTGTCTGCATTTAAGCGAGCAGGCAACATGTATGGGCCAATTAAATGGTCACCTACAATACCACACCAAACATTAAAACCAAATTGCACTTGGTGATTGGACATGAATGTTGTGTGAGTGTTCTCCGCTTAAATGTGCCTGTTACGAGAAGTCAACACAAAATCTCTTGTGAATCGCGCCTCATCGGTAAACAATACGATGGGCTGTACTGTACATCGTTGTAGGTACCACTGCACGAACTGTAGCCGTTGTGGATAATCTTCAGCCTTCAACTGGTGTAGTTTCTGTCGGCGATATGGCTGGAGCAGCTGTTCATTTACAACCCTCCACACATTCACGTGTCCAGTGCGGACTGCATGCGCCACTTGACGGGTGCTAGTATATGGCACGTCATCAAACCTCCGCAGCACTTCCTGCTCAATGTTAGGTGTACTTACCGACCTAGGACGGCCTGCGTTTGGCCGGGACACCTGTAACATGTACAGTATTGGAACAGTGATGTCCAAATGTACAATAATGTATGTGATTTAACATAATAATAGTACTGTACAACTCCTGTACTCACCGTGTATGTTCCCTCTTCGCGAAGCCCCCTATCAATACTTGTAAATGTAGAATAATGTGGTACACGTGTGTTTGGCTATATACACACTGCTGCTCTACTATTACACTGTGCAGCTCCATACACTAGGTGCATGTCAGCCATCTCAGACCACGTAAAACGATTCATTTTGTTACACAACTACGTGCGTGTCCTCACTCTGTTCACAATACTGCAGTATGTTTCGCTGAGTAAATGTCAGAACATATCACATGGAACATCAGGACAAAGACCCTCCACTTGACGGTAGCGTGTGTTTAGCTCGACTCCACAGTGTGGTAAGCGGTTATGACAGACAATAAATTCGTCTTCCCTGTTGCGTCACCCCAATCCGCGCCACCATTATGGGATATTAGAGAAGTACTGTGGACAGCTCATGACGAGGAAGTTTTGAGAGACGTGTGACGGTGTCGTGAGGTGGAAATGACGCAAAGCATGTAATGAATGCACATTTCATACGTTTTGCTGCTACATTCACTCACTTTACGGCATTTATCAACAGAAATGTTTAATACTGCTCTCTGGAACGTTGTCCTGTTGACATACACAACCATCATTTCATGGATGTTGTACTAGTTGCCTACCTGCCGGGTTTTACACAACAGGTTTCTGTAAGACATTCAACATTGTTTAAATACACTGAAACACTAAGGTGCTCTTGGTAACCCCTCTTAAAAACAATGGTGGTCGTCGTGTTTATACGAGGTTTTAATTGTTTGTCACCTACGTAATAAAATTCTGACACATTTAGTCGTTTTTTACAACTAAGTAAATCATACCTTACGATGACACGTCTTCACTACGCTTAAATCAAACATTACAAGATCAAATACTCTGTCGTAATTGTTTGTCATATGTAGTTATATTTCGTGTCACTTCAACGTGGCGGACGAATGCCATAATACACTGTACCGCCGCACATAGCATAGGTCTTGATGATCGTTTTGAACGAAAATGGTATCTCCTACATACTTGCAACAAGAGAACCTTTTTTGTTATGCATGTCATGCTCGTCAAGTATTCGTCCTCTAATTCTTCCATATCTAGACAGTGTAAAAATTTGTCGACATACAAGGGTGGTCACCCCTGTGATTTGCATATTGGCGAAATGCTAGAACGAGCATTTAGTGTGGGACAACAGATCTCGATAACATAAAACACTGTTCTGGGTTTTGTCCTTTCATCGCATGTGGTTTCAGATTTTTCGAGAAAAAACTGTTTCTAACTTCAATTTTCAAGGACTTATTGCTCCCGTACTGTTCGGTTTAAGTACTAGGTGTCCGTATGGTTTTTGCTTTATTGTTTATTAGGTATTAGCTGCCGAAGTTTGATGGTCGAATTTAGAAACGTACTCTATAATCTGACGGCAAAATAGTGATTAATAAATATACAAACAAGTCTTTAATGTGCGACATTGGATTAATTTTATATATCTAACTGTTTTTTATTTTGTCTAGTGGTTGTGAAAAACTCATTGAATAACTTTAAATATGTTCACATATATTTTCACTTTGCGAAATAAGAATAAGGAATGGGGTGAAAATTTTTCGGCTGCTAATTCATCACAAAAATATTAACGTATGTTTCAAACTAATTCAATGTAGTATGAGAATACATTTTACTAGCTACAAATAACCCACCAGAAGAATTCAAGTGACACAAATAACATGTCGTTCATGAAACTGCTATATGTCGTATCCCACAATTCTGAAGTTTAACTGAAAACTATAAAAAAAAACATAGGAGAAAAAGCATTCTGATATGCATCAAAACAAGCCCAGAATAGTCTTTGGGAAGATATGTCATTTTTACTGAAAGTATAAAAATAGCGATTGTGACTTTACATAGCGAAATGTTAACTTCAGTTAAAACGAGGGTTACGACACATTGCTGTTTCGTGTACGACTTACGAAATAGTATGAATTGGAATGCTGTTCAACACTCAAAATGTCCGTACAACATATGCAAACTATCTGTTATCAAAATACTTACGTTTAAACTATTGTAATTCACGAAAATGTAAGCTGCAATAAATACTATGCCAATCTGAATTCGAACTTCTGCCACGTATTAATGTACTTTTAAAATATATGTTTTTATTCAACTTAACCTCAGTATTACGATCTAAATTACACTTGAAGAAGTTTATTCTTATAATAACTTCACAGCATGTTAAAACACGTAGGAAATTTTCTTTAAGGCAAATATGTTTGTAAAGTGTATACCAATTCAACTATATCATAAGGAATTGCGTAGTTAGGAAACTTTTACTTGAACACAATATTTTTGCAATTTGTAATAATCATTTTGGATTCTAATAAATAATTGCTATATTTTAACTCAGCGGAAATCATTAATTTTAAGACGATTTTAAGGTAAAATTATCCCGACTGTATTTCACTAAGTGGACAAATCGAAAACCTCATTTTTGACTTAATTTTTGTAAGCTATTACTGCGCAAAATTTAAACACTCTACTGTGATTAACTCGGCACACTAAAAAATATATATAAGAAGAAATAATTCGCGGGCTTGCAAATGGTTCAGTTTGAGGTCGTGGAAGTGGATCCTCTTGACGTGTAACCCCTCCAAAGCGGACGCCCCGGGATGAAGATGGCGAGGAAAGTGGGGAGCTGGAATGGCCCGGAAAGAGGTCGTAATGAAAACATTTTAAAGACACGGCGTTGATGTCGGTTAATGAGGGCAGAACATGGGAGCTTGAAACAATATTCCGCTTCTTGCCCGGGGATGTATGCCGTGTAGATGTAGGGGGTAGGGGGGGGGGTGCGGAATGAGAAGTGCTATGCGGAACAGCCGACTTACGGGGAGCATAGTTCCGTCCCTGCCTCATTCTCCGCTGCCTCCGTCTCTGGCACGCGCTTGATGGCCCGCAGCATCTCTGGTCCAAATTACCCACCGCGTTAGTAGGTAAATGAGCCCGGAAATGTTGTGGCGGTTATGCCTGTGTTCTATACCTATATATTGCTTTAGAGGTAGGTTTATATGGTTATATTGTTGCGAAATTAGAACGTAGTGAGTGAGAGATTTTGTCAGCGCTTATCGAGGTCTTTAGCGCTGATGAGAGGTGACATGAGGTGAGTATGGAGTGGCACCGGAATGAAATGGGCTGGGGGAAAAAGGGAATCCCCGAGAAAACCCGCCGACAGATGACATCGTCCAGCACGATTCCCACATGCAAAAATCCGGGGACCGAATCCATCGGGAATCGAACCCGAATCTCCTTGGTGGAATCGAATGGTGTGACCATTCGGCTTCTGGGGCTCCAAATTAGCAATGAAAAAAATTTTTTGATAAATGTTAATTATGATTTATGCCTTATTATAAATCTATCGTTAGCAGGGGTAACTTTGGGCACGTGGTACAGATATGGAATTTTTTAAAAAAAAATTCGCATGTATGTTAGCACCTAATAGAGAAATTTACTGCGATAAATGCCGAAAAATAACTATCCACAATACATTTTATTAATAATTAGTCAAGTTGACAATTATCAAAATGAAATATTGTTGACATATAAAAGTGTTCAAAATCACCGCCGCGTGCGATAGTTGAAGTTTACAATATAGAAGACCTAATAAGAACAATACTACTTCTTTTTAATGTAGGAACCTTTTCCGTAGATAGAAAGCTGCTATAAAGTTGCCACCTGCCAAACGCTTGAAAATATTTGCCGTGTGTACGTAAATAAGACTTTTTTTTTTTTTTTCGAAACTATTCCACGTGAGCCCGTTGTGTGAAAGTGCAAAAGGGAAATACACTTCAAACGATGGCGGAAAGGCTATTTCAGAACATCACTTCAATATGAAAAATTCATTTCGGAGCCTCTGAGAATTGCTAACGACAGTTTTCAGCATGTCATATCTGGAAAATTTTTCATGGGAATAGTGTGAAACTAGTCTAAAAACATCCAATGAACTTTGCTTAAAAATTAATTGTCATCAATAAAAAGTGACCGCTGAATGTGTCAGTCAGTCATCCAGGTGAGTGATCTACGGTACCACTGCACGTCGTTTCAGTGTCTTGCGATAGAGGTGATACCGCGCCAGATGAGCCGGTCAACATCGCCCTTAGCGCCGTGCCTCACTCACACAAACACACGTCCAGTAGCTTGGTACGGAAAATATTATTTGTTGTATAACTATTAAAAGACATTTCCAATGCGTTTATCTACGAAATAAAGACATACTAAAAACTGTGTCGCTATGATTTTTTAAAATGACTTCCGCTAGACAGGTCTCCTGAGTTTATTTTCTTTCAAATCGAAAAATTTGCTCAATAACATTACTTTTTCGTTAAAAACATGATTTCCAATCTCCTCAAAAGTGCTAAAGATGACTTTTTTACGTCGCTGAAGCTTAGAAAATATCAACAGTAATCGGAAAACTAAATCATAGAAATGTGCATTGGACTTGGTCACATACTTTCCACAAACAAAATAACATCGTTACTTCTTAAAGTCCCGTTGAAAAACTGTTTCTCCGAAGACAATGCACGCTACTTTAGTCTTCGCTCCTAGAGGCGATGAGGTGTTTGACGGACGTGATATAGTCGACTTATAGCCATACCCGTTTCCGTGCCTCGAACGTAAAATAAAGGTAGCGTCCACTAACGCTTAACAGAAAATAAACAATACAAATGCTTACTATCAGCAGTTGAAATATCAAAATATGGAGAAAAAAAAATAAAAAGTTGCTCCGGAGGTCCGTGAATGTCGGGAGGAGTAAACATATTACAATCAACTAAGTAAATGTTTCTTCCATCAGGGTTCAGCTCACGTCTATATACGCCCACTCCGAAACCATGACACCGTCATATTTCGAACAATAACTGAAAGAAAAATTATACAGAAAATTTAGATATTTCTTAGTTACGTGTATAAATACTAACTGAAAAAAATATAATACAGAAAATTTAGATATTTCTTAGTTACGTGTTTCAAAACTAACTGAAAGAAATATAATACAGAAAATTTAGATATTTCTTAGTTACGTGTTTCTAAACTAACTGAAAGAAATAAAATACAGTAAATTTAGATATTTCTTAGTTACGTGTTTCAAAACTAACTGAATGAAATATAATACAGAAAATTTAGATATTTCTAAGTTACGTGTTTCAAAACTAACTGAAAGAAATATAATACAGAAAATGTAGATATTTCTTAGTTACGTGTTTCAAAACTAACTGAAAGAAATATAATACAGTTAATTTAGATATTTCTTAGTTACGTGTTTAAAAACTAACCGAAAGAAAAATTATACAGAAAATTTAGATATTTCTTAGTTGCGTGTTTAAAAACTAACTGAAAGAAAAATTATACAGAATATTTAGATATTTCTTAGTTACGTGTTTAAAAACTAACTGAAAGAAAAATTATACAGAACATTTAGACATTTCTTAGTTACGTGTTTAAAAACGAACTGAAAGAAAAATTATACAGAAAATTTAGATATTTCTTAGTTGCGTGTTTGAAAACTAACTGAAAGAAAAATTATACAGAAAATTTAGAATTTTTCTTAGTTGCGTGATTAAAAACTAACTGAAAGAAAAATTATACAGAATATTTAGATATTTCTTAGTTACATTATTAAAAACGAACTGGAAAAAAAATTATACAGAAAATTTAGATATTTCTTAGTTTCGTGTTTAAAGACTAACTGAAAGAAAAATTATACAGTAAGTTTAGATATTTCATAGTTGCGTGTTTAAAAACGAACTGAAAGAAGAATAATACAGAAAATTTAGATATTTCTTAGTTATGTGTTTATAAACGAACTGAAAGAAAATATTACATAAAATTTAAATATTTCTTAGTTATGTGTTTAAAAACTAACTGAAAAAAATTATACAGAAAAATTAGATATTTCTTAGTTCCGTGTTTAAAAACGAACTGAAAGAAAAATAATACAGAACATTTAAATATTTCTTAGTTATGTGTTTATAAACGAACTGAAAGAAAATAATACAGAAAATTTAAATATTTCTTTAAAAACTAACTGAAAGAAAAATTATACAGAAAATTTAGATATTTCTTAGTTGCGTGTTTAAAAACTAACTGAAAGAAAAATTATACAGAAAATTTAGAGATTTCTTAGTTGCGTGTTTAAAAACTAACTGAAAGAAAAATTATACAGAAAATTTTGATATTTCATAGTTGCGTGTTTAAAAATGAACTGAAAGAAGAATAATACAGAAAATTTAAATATTTCTTAGTTATGTGTTTATAAACGAACTGAAAGAAAATATTACATAAAATTTAAATATTTCTTAGTTATGTGTTTAAAAACTAACTGAAAAAAATTATACAGAAAAATTAGATATTTCTTAGTTGCTTGTTTAAAATCGAACTGAACGAAAAATAATACAGAAAATTTAAATATTTCTTAGTTATGTGTTTATAAACGAACTGAAAGAAAATAATACAGAAAATTTAAATATTTCTTTAAAAACTAACTGAAAGAAAAATTATACAGAAAATTTAGAATTTTTCTTAGTTGCGTGATTAAAAACTAACTGAAAGAAAAATTATACAGAATATTTAGATATTTCTTAGTTACATGTTTAAAAACGAACTGAAAAAAAAATTATACAGAAAATTTAGATATTTCTTAGTTGCGTGTTTAAAGACTAACTGAAAGAAAAATTATACAGAAAGTTTAGATATTTCATAGTTGCGTGTTTAAAAACGAACTGAAAGAAGAATAATACAGAAAATTTAGATATTTCTTAGATATGTGTTTATAAACGAACTGAAAGAAAATATTACATAAAATTTAAATATTTCTAAGTTATGTGTTTAAAAACTAACTGAAAAAAATTATACAGAAAAATTAGATATTTCTTAGTTCCTTGTTTAAAAACGAACTGAAAGAAAAGTAATACAGAAAATTTAAATATTTCTTAGTTATGTGTTTATAAACGAACTGAAAGAAAATAATACAGAAAATTTAAATATTTCTTTAAAAACTAACTAAAAGAAAAATTATACAGAAAATTTAGATATTTCTTAGTTGCGTGTTTAAAAACTAACTGAAAGAAAAATTATACAGAAAATTTAGAGATTTCTTAGTTGCGTGTTTAAAAACTAACGGAAAGAAAAATTATACAGAAAATTTTGATATTTCATAGTTGCGTGTTTAAAAATGAACTGAAAGAAGAATAATACAGAAAATTTAAATATTTCTTAGTTATGTGTTTATAAACGAACTGAAAGAAACTATTACATAAAATTTAAATATTTCTTAGTTATGTGTTTAAAAACTAACTGAAAAAAGTTATACAGAAAAATTAGATATTTCTTAGTTGCGTGTTTAAAATCGAACTGAACGAAAAATAATACAGAAAATTTAAATATTTCTTAGTTATGTGTTTATAAACGAACTGAAAGAAAATAATACAGAAAATTTAAATATTTCTTTAAAAACTAACTGAAAGAAAAATTATACAGAAAATTTAGATATTTCTTAGTTGCGTGTTTAAAAACTAACTGAAAGAAAAATTATACAGAAAATTTAGAGATTTCTTAGTTACGTGTTAAAAACTAACGGAAAGAAAAATTATACAGAAAATTTAGATATTTCTTAGTTGCGTGTTTAAAAACTAACTGAAAGAAAAATTATACAGAAAATTTAGATATTTCTTAGTTGCGTGTTTAAAAACTAACTGAAAGAAAAATAATACAGAAAATTTAAATATTTTTAGTTATGTGTTTATAAACGAACTGAAAGAAAATATTACATAAAATTTAAATATTTCTTAGTTATGTGTTTAAAAACTAACTGAAAAAAATTATACAGAAAATTTAGATATTTCTTAGTTGCGTGTTTAAAAACGAACTGAAAGAAAAATAATACAGAAAATTTCAATATTTCTTAGTTATGTGTTTGTAAACGAACTGAAAGAAAATAATACAGAAAATTTAAATATTTCTTTAAAAACTAACTGAAAGAAAAATTATACAGAGAATTTAGAGATTTCTTAGTTACGTGTTATAAACTAACTGAAAGAAAAATTATACAGAAAATTTAGATATTTCTTAGTTGCGTGTTTAAAAACTAACTGAAAGAAAAATTATACAGAAAATTTAGATATTTCTTAGTTGCGTGTTTAAAAACTAACTGAAAGAAAAATAATATAGAAAATTTAATTATTTCTTAGTTATGTATTTAAAATGGACACATTTTTGTCACACGATGGTATAAACTCGCAGCAAAATCTTATTTATTTGCAATTATGTATATAGATAATATTTCTTTAAGAAAAATAAACAAAATAAAAATAAAAAACAACGAACATTTAACTTATTTTAAAAATAAAAATTTTTAGAGCTCCTAAAGAACGCAATAACAAAAAAGTAGTTGCAATAGTAATGCCGCTACCAAGTAGACTTGAACATGAGAATATTGAGTGTCTCTGTACTCGTTCTAGAGTTTCTCCCAAGTCTTGTTGATAGTACAATTCAGATTCTCTGTTACGCTTACAGTTTTGACTTCAAATTTTTTAATTTTATTTCAGTGTTTTTTCTCGTGATTAAATGTGTTCATAAGATTGAAATCCAATTTTACTACAAATAAAAAAAAATGTTTATAACAATTAGTACTTTTGATAGCTTAGCAAATGCAAAACGACTCAACATTGTTTATTGTATACATAGCAAAAGTCCTAGCAAGAGTGTGCTGTAAAAGGAACCTATTATCATATATTTTAACCACGAGTGGTTTTTTAAGATGTTCAAAGTTATTTAAGCAATTTTTAATGTCTTGCTTAGTTTGTGTTTCCAACAACTATGCGTTCTTCGCACAATTTTGGGTATAAAAATACAATGTAATCAGCATACGTAATTTCTATACGTTTGTTTTTTACTGTCGGAAATTAATATTTAAAACCAATTTTGAAAATATCATAACAATATAATCAGACGTGGTTTAGTAGGAAAAACCCTTCACAACATATTTACGATCAGATTTTTAGATTTACAAACCACTTCAGTTAAATTAATTTTACCGCAGTTTCTAAATGTAACAAAATATTTTGGCAATTTGTTTTAGAAAAGTCGTAAAACTGCAAGAAAGAATATTTAATGTGACAGGGTATTGAAGCTTATTCTGGTAATTTTAAAATCTGTGTTATTAAACACAGATTTATTGTATTATATCCACATGAATTATATTCAATTTATTATTTTCTTGATAAATACTGTGCAAATTACAAAATAAAATAACCAGGTATAAATCTCACCGCCTACGAAATTTGTTGTTTAAAGCAACCAGAAAATATCAATTCTATTGTTCAAAGATAATTACATATGGATCTCTACCGTAGGTAGCTATGACTCATTTTCTGAACTATTTTTTTTTTTTTTTGTAATTTTTACCAACAAATTTTTCCCAAATAATGACAATGAGCAGATAAGTTAAACATGTGAGACAGCATGATTTGGAATTTAGCCAATCACATTTAAAGAGCCAAATATGTGTGGTTTGGTTTTGCTTATTTTAGTTAATCAGTCGCACAAATGAAATAATCACTTAAATTGTTTTCACTCGTAACTTGTTTAAAAATATTAATATCAGTGAAATTTGTTTTATGCGGGATGCGATATGCCTTAAATATATATACACACATACGTATGTGTGTGTGTATATATATATATATATATATATATATGTGTGTGTGTGTGTGTGTGAGTGTGTGTTGGTGTGTGTGTGTGTGTGTGTGTGTGAAGATATATGTAGGGGCTTGAGACGAAATAATTTAAGACTCCAGTATAAATACTATTCTGAAAATATGATATTATAATTTACTTTGTGGTAACGTTAATAAGTATATAAGTATGACGAACCGTAATATATTGTACACTGTTCAATTAATTTTACAATACCAAATAATTAACCGAAATCATAGACCACTGTTATAAATATTTCGTCGCTTGTAAATTACACATGAAGCGCCACAATGACTTAAAATATACCCTTTTACGACCATGTATCTCCAACATGGAGTATAAAAACTAGATTATGTATAATTTGTCAATAAATCTCTTGTATATATATATATATATATTTATTTATTTATTTATTTTATTAATTATTTATGTAACCTATTATGAAGTTACATACATGCAAGCGCAAACAATCGTGTTATTTTTACAGAGCAAAACATAAAACGCAATAATGCTCACATTGATAGTAATTCCAATTACCTGATCGCAATCTCTTCCGTTAACGCATTCATAAATATTAGTTAAGGGATAGAAACGTCCATTACGTTGGTCTGTTTAAACTTTTGTAGTCTCACCTTCTTGGTTCGCAATCACGCATCTTAAGAAAATTTAATATTTTTGTGAGAATCTGGAAAATAGCAGACTTTGTAAATACTATTAAAGTAACTTAGTTGCACGTGTAAAATTATCAAACGAATCGTTTAGAACAAACCCAATATATAGAGAGGTACAGTACAGGCCAGTAACACGTTACTGCGTATGGCAAGTATCTGATGACGTATACACCTAAAAACATAACGCATTACCTGACAATCACTTTATTCAATGCTGCTAAGACGAAGAATTCAGATCCGAAAGATCAAAATTTACATGTACACCTTGCCATGTTTTTGTGCCTTAGAAGAAAGTTTCACTTACAGCCAAAAATACCAACAAATTCGCCTGTCTGACACATTCAGCGGTTATTTTTTATTTGTGATAAGTTTTAAGCAAAGTACACTGGATATTTCTACAGAAGTTTCACACGAATACCATCAGCAATTTTCAGATATGACATACTGAAAAATATGTTTTTAGCCATTTTTAGGCACTCCGAAATCAGTTATCTTTTAGGCGTGATGTTCTGGAACTGACTTTCCGTCACGGTTTAAATTTCCTTTTCATAAATCCACACTATTGGAATAGTTTCGTAAAAAAAGTATTTACGAACACACTGCAAAGGTTTTGAAGTGTTTGGTAAGCAGCACATTTAAAGCAACTTTCTTTCTAAAGCACAAGGTTCCCAGATTACAATGAAGTAGTATTGTTCTTATTTTCTTTTCTCTATAAAAACATAAACTACTGCTAGCGACGGTTATTTTAAACACTTTTATACAATGTTTATTCTTCGTTATTTCCAACTGTCATTTATTAATTAAATGTCATGTGGATATTTATTATTTGGAATTCATCATAATTTTAAATCTCTATTCAGTTCTACCATATTGAGAACTTGAAAACATTACGTGAACAGCCTTCTACTATACGCGTTTTTGGGTAAAGGTTGGCTGTAAGTTCTTTCGGAAATGTTTTCAAAATAGAATAGGTTGAGTTACGAAGTTCTGCTATTATTATCGTTTTCAACTAGGCCTCTGCAAACATACTAATTTGCTTAGCACGTTTTGCTTGCTTCTCGCAGGAAGCGTATTATCGTGGAACGGATGTACAAAGAACACAAAAAAACTTTCCCGCTATTATCGTGGAACGATTTTCTCTGGCCTCTTAAATGACTCGCTCTAATCCAAGAGGAAAATTTTTACTATGTTTGTAAACTCTGTTAACATTTAGCCAGAAACTCGGTTCCAAAGATACTGAGCATACGATTTTCATAAAATTGTCCAAAATAATATTTCCAACATATAGCCTACGTGTATCTAGAAAAGAAACGTACGTATAAAAAGTACATGCAATAAAAAATAATTACTCCTAATATGTAGTTCCATATAAATTACCTCGGTACGTAGTAACTATGACCAGCGAGCAGAGAAACTGTGATATTGTAATACATCAAACTCCAACGAGAGACATGAACAATAAAACCCGTTATTTAGCTAATTTTCTGTCTCCAAGGGGCCATTTATATTTTGACGATTTTACTACAACAGCAATCTCGTGGTTTACTGTTACATATAATTACATATTACTCACCACTTACTGTTTAATAAAAGAGTTACCTTCAGTGGACTTTTGTTGAAAGATATTTCTGAACGTGGTTGCATCAAATAATCCTTCAACGTGCAATAATAACACAATTATTTCTTTTTTTGTCTTCATTGCAAGCAAAACAACTAATTTACTAAAATTATGGGGCATTATTTTACTACACAATCCAGGTCGGTAAATATGAGAAAATACTTTGCTGTAAAATGTTTGAATATACGTATTTTGAGCATCTGCATCCAGAAGATTTTACATACATAATTAACCCCGTCTGTCTATATTTATGTGTTATGTTTTAAAAAATAAACCTTCTGCGGGCATCCAACATTTCCCCTGCTGCACTATAAAGACGATTTGGCAACTATTATCAGAAAGTTGGCTTGTAAATAATGGTAAATTATTTTACTCGTGGTAGTACGCAAACAAGCCTAATCTCTAATGCATGCTCTATTAGTAAGTGAAAGAGGGGTTGCCCTTTATCTCATAAGAAATTTACATCAACGTAAGACAAAATAATGTCTAGAATTTCCAGGTTTCGAGGTGCTTTCTTCAACTACTCTAAACGAAGAAAGAAAATTAAACTCGCGCGGAGAAAGACAAGTTTCTTAACCCTACTTCCTTTTATTCCTACCTTCTTTCCTTCTCAGTATATCTCTTTCTCTTTCAACTTTCTGGAGAAAAGTTTCGAAAATGGTTTTTCACTCCGAAGGTGACGAGCTTTGCCCAGAAAGGAAATATTTTATCAAGTTCAGCTTTCATCGTTACTTCATCAAACTCCACAAAGAAATAATTTCAACACGTTTTCTCCCCTAAGGTTAAAAATACCTTGCAGTATTATGTTTTAAATTCGTTTAATACTTTTCGTCGGAAACACTACTATGCAAATCTTCTCTAGAAGTTTCCAAATAAAATATAACGAAATTATTGATATCGCACTTTCGTACTTAAATTAACTTGTGGACACATAATCATATTCAAAATTAATTTTAAGTAATTTATTAAATAACTTAAAATAAGACATTATTGCTGTTCATGGAAATTTTTTCACGTCTTTTCAATTCTTGTTTGAGTTTTCCGTGCGAAAACATGAGAACAAAGGTTAGTGAAGTAGCAAATTAAAAATAACCAGATATTAATGACACTTATAAGATAGTATATCTTTATTCAGCATAGATCCCAGCAAACAGAATTATTCTCGTGGTGCGAATAATGAAATGCATGTAGCAAGTTGTGGTTACTTAATGTTTACGAGTAAAATAAATAGGAAAATTATAAGCAGCACGAAAACTACATATAATTTGATTTGCTCCTAACTGTAAATAATTGCAGCACATAGGCCTACTAGTTAATCTACTATTGATTACTAACTCCAAAATACAGCTTTAAAGGTAACGGGTTTCTAACCTCACATTAAAAAAAAACATGGAAGATAATTCAGTGTTAAATGAATCAGTATAAAGTGTACGTTTTTCGAAGCCAATTTGCTAGAAAAAAATGTACATAAATTCCCCTCCCCCCAAAAAAAAAATTCTGAGCAATGTTGTATCTTGAATGGCGTATATTTGAGAACAATCTACAAATCCGAAACCACATACATATAATTTCGGCGTAAGAAATCACGCTTAGAAAATGCAACATTCTGGGTAAACGTTTGCTCATAAAGTTGGCAAATTTCATCATCTAGTATTGTTGTTATGCAAATTTTCACAAGGACTGTCAAAAATCTACAGATTTTAAATGGAATTTTTAGCGTTTATTTATCTACCACTCACTCATCAATAGGATGTGAACATACAATAAACGTATGACGGTAGAAAGTGGTGTTAGCAGCAAGTGCAATGTCAATCATAGAAACGAAGTTATGCAAACTTTTTAAGCAAAATTTTTCAACTAGAGTGATTCCCACTTGCGGAGAACTTTTCAAAGCGCTCTAATTTTGTTCATTTTGATGCCGGAGAAAAGGATTACGATATGAGCGATGAATATATGAGAACTGTTATCCAAACTTCTGAAACATTACACAATTTTGTTTTGAATAAATGTCTTGAATTATAAACTTAGTCAGAAATTATTTGAATGAAATAAATATCACTGGTGAACCATTTTGGCACAAGGGGAGCAATAAATGCTCCTAACAGAACATACCACGCTGATTTCAAGTGTGTAATCCGTTTACCCTCATCACAGTTTTTTCTGTGTGATAGATACGGACGTCGTCAAAATAACATGATTGGTCAATTTTGTTAAACATTTTTATTGTTTCTGCCTCGTACAGTTTTTAAGTGACAGATACGGAAACCAAAATCATTAACATGAAAATTATACAGCAAGTTTAGTAGTTAACGTTGTAAAGACATTTTAGCACAAGGAAAACAAAGGGAATAGCAGAACTTTTCATAATTATTTCTAATATGCAAAAAATGTACACCTCCCAACGGATAATATAAAAATAATTTGCACGTTTACTAATTCAGTAGTGAATACTGTACATTTTTATGCAGGAAAAGGCAATGACAGTTAATCACCAGAAATAAAATGTTTAGTGGATTTAGTAATTTAATTGACAGTAAAAAAAACATATTACGGTAATATCTTAGCCACTACAGGACAATGAAAACTTGTTAAATATTAGAGTCGTAAAAATTCTCACTTTTGTTGCTAGCCGGTGCGTGTATAAGTATTTTTTTACGGGTTTTCTGAAAAAAATGTGTGTAATAAAATGAGACTTTCAAGCAGTGTTAACTTCATAGAGAACAACGGAGCGGAACTGAAAAATTACTCAAACTTAACCACCACACAAACACCTAAGATTGAGAATACTTATCTACTGTGTGCTTAATATAAATATAGTACAAACATGTAACTTATAAAACATATAATTGTATTTTAAGTTGTGCAAACATTATTGAAAAATAGTAGACAAAACTAACTAATTCAGTCTATCACCACAGCCAGGGATATTTCATTTTTGTGAGTCAAAATTGACGAAACAAGATACTTGCTAGTGAAAAACCTTTTAAATTATTTAAAAAGATTAAATTCAATTTTTTATAATTTAGACTGCTGAATGAAAACTGTGGTCTTTACCTATTACTGCTGGTATGTAAATTTAGGACATTTCATTTTCAACTTTGAAATTTATTTATTTGAGTAGCATAATTCAACTTCCATAAGCAGGAGGGCTTTAAAAAATAAGGGGTGACTTTGGGACATTGCAAAAAATTATTTTTCGCATACATGGCAGTTGTGGTTAAATAAATTTACTTACGATATATTCCGAAAAAGAAATATCCGCGTGACATTTTAATTAGTTACTCATAGTATGGAAAACAAAAATAGAATAGAAGTACCCCAAAGCCAACCCCGATTTCGATAAATTTGTAATTATTTAATTTTGATGTTAGATTGATATTACAAATGTTATTTGTTTATTTGATATTGAACAGCATTACCAATACTCTTATGTGTTAAGGGTGCAATATACAGTAATTTACATTATTTTTTTATTTTTTTGTACCAATTTTTTTTTTTTTTTTTAATTTTAGGCACATAATGTGACCAAATTTTGCTCTTATAAAAATTTTTTATCTTGCACAGATTTTGCGTAATGGTTCGTTAAAGTCAAAATCTATGAGACCCCACCAGCCATGTTATGACGTCACGGCTCCGGTCGCCATGTTGGATGACCTTGATCTTAATCCATGACATTGACCTTGCATGTTAAATTACCAAAATTTTCCAAAATTTCGAAAATTTCAAAAAATAACAAAAAATTAGAAAAAAAAATTTTTAAATTGTGTGCCTACATCGAACATTGGAAAAGGAATTTCTGTCAAGCCTGCTCCTTACGATGGCCAGACTCCATGGCGAGAGTACCAAAATCAGTTTGAGATTGTGGCAACCATAAATGGTTGGTCTGTGTTGAGGGGACCTGCCCTCAGTATACTCCAGTCGCTTCCAGAACAACAACGTCTGGAATACTCGACATTAGTTACTGCACTGGAGCTGCGCTTCGGCGACAAGTACTTGAGACATGCCCACCATGCCCAACTAAGGAGCCGCACCCAGAGATCAGGGGAGCCACTGCAAGAATTGTGGCAGGACATTGTGCGACTCGCCCA
>PNEQ01124900.1:0-34791 GCA_003012365.1 Medauroidea extradentata
ATTAAGTAAAATTATACAGTCAGTTTGTATATCAATAAGAACTTAAATTTTAAAGTATATTAAGTACAGAGCGGTCGTTTGCATTTGATAGTGTTTCACTAATGCTGTATTCAAATAAGAAAATACACGGAACTACATGCTATTATTCGTTACCAACCATACAAACAATAATGTAACTTTTGTTAATGTTGACTTATATACAGTAACGGCTAGTGTTTTTTTTTTATTTATTTTTTTTTTCAAAGGTTAAATCTTTAGTGCTCACTTTATTCCGAATGACCTATACCTTGCAGTGTTTTCTTTGAAACAGTTTTTCAATAGGACTTCAAGCGATGACCGTGTTGTTTTATTTGTAGAATTTTTTTAGTAATGTCCAATGCAGGTTTCCATGGTTTAGATTTACGTTTACGGTCAATATTTTATCATCTAAAGCAACGTAAAAAAACATTCCTGACACCTTAGAGGAGCTTGGGAATCATGTTTTTAAAAATCCCACGACATTTTTAAAATCATGGGAACACAGTTTGAAATGCCTTCTTTTCGTAGATAAACGCATAATAGTCGTTTCAAATAGTTATACAAGCTATAGTAATTTCCGTACCACGCTACAGCAAGGCTCACGCATGAGCAGTAACGGCTAGTGATATGTTTCAAATGTTAAATTTTTAGTGCTCACTTTTTCCCGAACGACTTATGCATAACTTACAAAGCTCGGCGCGCTGGCTGGTTCCTGTTAGCATTCCACAATGCTACATCGGTCCATGATTACCGTACAGTTAAGTACGACAGGTCTCGGGTATGTAGTTGCCAATAATAGTTGCAATGGTGTTCCATAGTAACAAGATCCAGCTCGCAAGCTATGTACTCTTAACATCATGTACTGTGAACTGTAGTGAAGGAATGGTGCATTTTCGTGTATTCGTTTATATAATAATTTTTGTTCTTATAGATGTGAGTAGTTCTTCCTCCAAAAAAAATTGCCGCCCTTCGTAGGATAGTCGGCTAGATGCCGGTTTACGGTGCGAGAGGTTCTGGGTCCTGGGTTCAAATCCCGGCTGGAGCATGGATGTTGTGTTGTCTATTAACCTCCTTTCTACCGAATCGGCTCTTAAGGGCGTGGTATACAACAATTTTCATCACCATTTTTTTTTTATTTGTTCCAGATTTTTTTCTTATTTTAGACACAAAATGTGCCTGAATTTGGCTCTTATTAATTTTTTTTATCTCTCATAGTTTTCACGTAATGGCTTGTTAAAGTCATTTTTTGCATTTTTCCGTTTTAAGGACTACACTAAAACCAACTCGTATACCAAACTCAAAAAAATCACAGTGGATAAAGACATTGCAGGCTACAATGTCATGCTCATAAAAATAAAGAATAAAAACCTTTTGTATTTAAAAAAAATTGAATTTGTAAAATTTTTGTTTTCAGTTTCAGCATTTTCTTAAAATACAAATAATTTTTGTTCTTTATATTTATGAGCACGACATTGTAGCCTGCAATGTCTTTATCCACAGTGATTTTCTTGAGTTTGGTATATCAGTTAGTTTTAGTGTAGTCCTTAAAACGGAAACATGCAAAATATGACTTTTACAAGTCATTACGCGAAAACTATGAGAGATAAAAAATTTAGTAGCAGCAATATTTTGTCACAATTTGTATCTAAAATAAAAAAAAATATATCTGGTACAAAGAAAATATTTAAAAAAATTGTGATGAAAATGGCGGTAGACCGCGCCGTTAAGAGCGACGCCTACCCCACGCTTCAAATGTGTGGCATTGTATTCGTAAACAGTTTTTTTCAACGAAGATATTTCACGCATGCCCGTTGTGCCAACGTACGAATAGAAAAACTTAAGGCAAGGTCAGAACCTTACTGTTGTGACACCATGCTTGTTAAAACACTGTTCCTAAGCCCTCCAAAATGGCTAAAAACGGCCTTTTCTGATAGCCGTTGTTCAAAATGTACTTAGTGGATGTATGTGAAACTCGGATTGCGACCTGCACTGAACTCTTCTATAGACTTTCCACCAATACAATTATATGGTCACCGCTTAGTGCCCATAGTAAAAACGGTTCGGCGCGAAGCCTGCACGCTATTTAAGCACCGAATCATTGAGGCGAATGAGTGCGTTATTTATTACTTTTTTTTGTTTGCTGATATTTTAAATAAATATAAGAGATAAAAAAATGCCAGTAGCCCTGAGTTAATTCTTGAAACAGTTATTATTGATATTATAATATTTTTTTGGCTCAGTGATTATTGGCAAGTACATACCAGACCAATCGTATGTAATTGTACTGTAGGCATAGCATTCCACAACGTGATCCAGCCTGCATGCTACGCCATGTAAGTCATGAGGTTGTAGATTAACGGTGTGTTTAGGGTCTATGTTCACACAAAATGTTTTGTTTCCCTAAAACAGAGGGTTGCTCCCCAAAATGAAGCCATTTAATTTTTCAACCTCCTGTATAGGCCTATACCAGTAAAGTGTGTAGGGGCGCCAAGAAAGTAGGCATGGTGGAATTGTTTCCCAGACATCCATGGTAGCAATCCTAAACTTTTTATAAAACAGTCAAATGTGTACTAAAGTTACCAGACTTGTATTGTAACAAGTGTAAAAGTTTGCATATTTACAAGGCGGAAGTATGGTAACTGTCCCGTACTGTGTTTAGGTTAATTACTTCCTAAACACGTTAGGAAATTTTTTTACAGTGTGAGAGCTGATGAGCGTAAGACATTAAGATATACTCGCGTAAACTGTTTCCGTGATATTTTAGTACTATGTATAAAATATAACACACAATACTCACATAATTTTGTGTCAAAATGTTGCAAGGAATAAAAGGGTGCGTATCTCCCATTATTTTCGTCTTGCTGGACATTTATATTTTTTCCCCACAAAATGAATATCTAGACTGCGTAAGTTAGTACGCAATAGAACGTTCTTAATTGTTAGTGTTTTCTGATGTTTTGCAAGCAATAAAAATACCTTAAAAATTTCACTGTAAGGTTAGAATCTCCCTTAACATTCTCGTGACAGTATAATTTGTATTATAAAATATACCTAATTTTTCGTGAGGAATCGCTCCCCGATTTTTTTTTTACTTGCACTTACTCTCTTCATTAAATACATGTAGAACCTAACGGTTATTTTCGATCGTTTAGGCCTACCAATGTTTTAATTTCGAAGTTGAAATGCCAAGAAATTCCTGTTACAGAGCATAATACTGTTGTGCAATAAGAGTACGAGCGGAATAAAGAGATTTTTTTGTGAGCGCATAACAATATGGTTTTGTGCGCTGGTGGGGATTTTAGGGGAGCGGGTGATATGTAGTGAAATTACATAATTTAACAAACACAAATATAGTGTGTAGTTCAATGATAACCAAGTTTAATAAAGACTTGAAGTGGTTGAACATAAAATTGCATGTGATTCTGATTACTATATAAAGTCAGCTTAGTGCAAGAACTGAGTAACTGAAATTTTCCAAGTTTAAGTTATCTGCAAATGTCTACACAAACTTTGTGATTGTTCCTTGTGATGAGTATACATTTATAAATTTATTAATTAGGAGTACTGTTGTAACACGAATTTGCATTTCAACAAATAACTATGTGTAAGACAAAAGCAATTTTCAGTGTTACAATTGGATGTCTCCAGTTACCTAGTTATCTAGTTGTAGCATTAGGCTCACGATATAATGGTTTATTCAATCGCCATATGTTTACACGACTTTAGTTTAGCTATTTCAGACAAATATGTGAAGGGGAGAATAAAAATGAAATACGTAGGTATAAATTTCTGTAGTATTTACACATTACTTTGTCTCTGAACTGAACATGTTTAGTAAACACCGGAGAAAATAATGCAACTAAATACTACTCTTCCATAAGAAAGTTATGAAAATTTGGACGAGAAAGTGATTGGCTGATGATTAAAATGTTTGGTTCGCAAATATGTAAGCACTTTTGAAGACCATGCTGTTTCGATTAATAACTAAAAGATGTAGTGCATAGTGACATCAAGAGTATGAATTTTGAGTTTAATACAATCTATGCATTTTCATTGTTAGTTATGTTGGTTTGTTTATTTTAAAAATGACAGTATAGTGCCGTTAATTTGTAAGGTAAACAGTATCTAGGAATTCAAAATTACTCTATTATGGTTGTTTGGGTTGTATGACACTTGCGCTCATCTGTCATTGAACGCCATCGTCATGATGTTGTACGTTAATGGTGAATTTTTGGGTCTATGTTCACTCAAAATATTTTGTTCCCCCTAATTTTGGGGGTTATTTCCCCAAAATTCAGCCATTTAATTTTTCAACCTCCTGTACAGGCCTATACCAGTAAAGCGGTGGTACCTACTTTTAGTGGTAAAGTGTTAACTTAATAGCATATGACACTAATATTGGATGTACTTGTGTAAACTGTTTCCGTGTTATTTTATTACTATGTATAAATTATAAATTACACAGTTTTGTAGGAAAAAAAGTTGTAAGGAACAAAAGGGTGCGTAGATAAAGATACGTATTTAGTAGTATTTATTTAATAAAAAAATTTCTTTGCTACACGGGTTATAGGGCAGAAATTAATAACTAATAGGCCTACATGAGTAGTGTCGTGATCGTAATTCTACCCCCTACCATCCTGCGTCCCTAGATCAGCCGTATTTCTTGTACACTCGGCAACCAGCATTGTGCAGTTGATATGCGGGTGGCCGCGAGTTAGTAAGGGGAAAGCTGAAAAACTCTCGCGGAGACACATGTATAGGAGGTTGACAATAGTGAGCATTTCAGAAGCCCTAGTTAATTGTTTCGTTTCAGTTAATTTGTAGTTTCCGGTCACTATTTACTGTAAGCAAAGAAACCTAAGTAATAATCAAAGTTTATAAGAGTGTACTATACTCTAAATGTAACCATGTCACAATAAAGAATATTTTTACTAATTACTCTAGGCAGAGTGGTCGTCAGAAATTCTCACTTTATCACGAACCACCTATACCATGCATGTTATGAAATTATTTCGATACTATTAATTTTAACGGTACCTAATATCGATATCAGAGATTTGCTACAGTGTTTTCGACAGTAATATGTCTTTATTTTTGTCCTAATTTTTTGTGGCAATAAGCACCACAGAGTTTTGGATTTTGGTACAGAAAGTATCCCAAATTTCGTTACGAAAGTCAGAGTTAGTCAAAATAACAGAATACGCCTTTACTCCACTTATATTGTATTATTTCCATGTATCTTTTTAATCAGTAGTAAGTAAAAAATAAATCAGAATAAAAAATAGCTTGGGCTAGAATGAGAGAATAAGTTTTTTCATACGTAAAATAGTTAATTTCCCGTACATTTATCGCAATATGCATGCCTGATCACGAGACAGTTTCCTTTTCCTGCCACGCATTTAAAATGTGTTGAAATGTACAAGAAAATACGTTTTTGACGAAACTATTCGACACGTGCCCAATGTGCCAACGTACGGAAAGAAAATACTCCGAACAAGAACGGAACGCCACTGTTAAGACACCATGCTCATTAAAAACACTGTTTCTAAGCCCTTCAACATAGATAAAAACAAACAAAAATTGTCTTTTCAGGCTACGATACTCCAAATTGCACTTGCCGGATATACGTAAAACTCAGTTAGAAACATGCAGTGAACTTTGCTGCAGACTTTCCACCAATGCAACTGCATGGTCACTGGCTTAAGTCCCATAGTAAAAATAGACTGGTGGGAATCTTACACGTTAGTTCGGCGCTTGGCTCGTTGTGGTAAAGCGGCATTTGATACGCGCTTCAAGGTCACCGTTATGGTTAGTCGCGCAGATAGGCGGCACCCTTAACATGTAGCTAGTTCTTAAGGGGGATGGAGCGCCAAAGTAGTGAATTTTCACAATTTTCGGCATAACTTTTTCCCCTCGCTTATTATAGAATATCAAGGCTCGACAATCCGTAGATTACACTTTTGTACACCTTCTTACTTTATCACATAGTCACAGACTTTCTTGATTTTGAAGCACTGATGGCAGATAGGAAGGATGTCTCTCTTTCCCTATCTGCCATCACTGCTCCAAAACTAAGACAGTCTGTGACTATGTAGTAAAGTAATAAGTTGTTCAAAAGTATCATTTCCGGATTGTCGAACCTTGATTTTCGATCATATGAGAGGGGAAAAAGTTATGTCGAAAATTGTGAAAATGCACTGCTTTGGCGCTCCATCCCCCTTAAGAGGGCGCGGTACATAATTCAACGCTAAAAGCATTAATCTATAACAGTAAGTTTCTTGAAGCTATTTTGCAAAAATTAAATAATAGCAATCCTAAACAATAGTTCCAGCCAACGTTTTAAACAAAATTGTTCCAAGTGTTACGAACTTCTGAGGCACAATCTCTGACCCCGGGACCTCGGGCATTCAACTGCGGCGCAAGCGATCACGCGTAACGAATGAGTAATTATGGATAAATATTTACTCGTAAAGTTGGCAACTTCATCATCTAGGATTTTCATTGATCCATATTGGTTCCGAAAAAAGCGTACAAATCAATTTATGTTTTCAGCGTTTATTTATCTGCGACGCACTCTTAAAGGAGCAAGGTCGCGCAAACTATTCGAACGATCGCTGGAGACTGCAAGCGCTGGTAGGCGATCGGAACGGCTTCAGGCCTCCATTGTCGGCGCGGCTGGCAATTTCCTGCACGTGGGAGGGAACGAGAGGTACAGTGAGAGTGTGTGAGAGAAAGCGGTATCTCTACCGAGAGAGAGAGAGAGAGAGAGAGAGAGAGAGAGAGAGAGAGAGAGGAATGCCTCTGCTAGTGACAGCATCGTGACGCGGCTAGTTGGTTGTCGGAACGGCACTGAGCTACTCAGCGACAAAGCGCAGTCTCGGAGGACCTGAGAGAAGAAGTTTTGAACGGCGGATGTTACGTAAGGAGTTCTGGTTCCTTGCTGACCTAACGAGGATATCAGCTGAGGCCGGTGTTACCACTTGCTTTATAAGTTTTACGGAGTAGGTCAGGACAACGTGTGTGTTTTGCGTGGTGGTTGCTTAAGAAGATGTTAATCGAAAACGTGTTTTCAATATATTCGTGCAATGATTACAGTTGGAGTAACGCTACCATGAAAGTTTTACATCTTAAAAGAAAGATAATCATTTCTTAATATTTCATTGTTTTGACACTATTCAACGTGTCGTACTTACTATCAAGTTTCATTTTATATTTGAAGAAATTTAATTTTTGAATCAATTTTCAGGGTAGCATGACTCCCACTATAATTCTCTTAAATATTTAAATTAAAAAATAGTAAAATGCAGCATGGTTCTTAAATATCGTATAACCAGGAAATACTGCCACGGATCTGTGAAAATTGTGCTAACTTAAAAAATTTCTCGATACACCCCAGTCAAAAATGTTACTGTTACTATCACACAGATAATTCCATCGATTGGTTTATGAAATTAGAACGGATGACTGAACAAATTGCTTTGGCGATACGCCATTACAGCATTTTGTCGTCGCAGAAAACCAAGAAAGACGCAAGAAAACAATAAAATGAATGCGCCTAGTTTGGCAGTAGTTAACATATACACAAATAACATATTAACCATTTGATTGGAATTCAAGTCACAGCCTATAAGAAAATTAAGTTAAAAAAAACAACGAAAATAAAACACAGGGAACTAACAGTCTAGGACACCACGGTTAGCGGACGGCACGAACAGTTGCTGAGACGGAGATAAGATTACACACAAAACAGAACGTTTCAGCTAGTACTTGCTGTAGAAAAAATAACACACAGAAAATTCCGGAAGAAATATAGTCGTGTCCAGAACAAATTCACACTAACTAAAATATAGAGTTTTTGTTTTCTTTTATTGTGGGAATTTCCGCGATTCGTCACCATTCGCACGCAATGGCGCAGGCCGTTGAAAACGGGTCTGTTCAAAATACATTCCCACTACGCAATAATTGTTCAGATATCCCCTCGATGCTAAGGGTGACGCCTACCACGCACTTAAAATGCGTTGCAGTGTGTTCGTTAATATGTTTTCTTTCAAAGCTATTCCACAGGCGCCATTGTGCCAATGTACGAAAAGGTAATACATCCCGAACGAGGTGTGGTCGTGTTCCAAGGCAAGCAGTAGAAGATCAGAGTATACACTTTGAGCATGTAAGTGTGTTACTGGAGAATATGTTCCTCGCCTCTTACACGCTACTGGTTGTAGAGTGTATCAGCTTCTACCAGTGTATTGGTTGGACAGGCAACAATAATACACACACACACACACACACACACACACACACACACATATATATATATATATATATATATATATATATATATATATATAAACATGATAATCTGAAAATAGCTAAAACAGCTTTCTCAACATGTTATATCTGAAAAAAAGAACGGTATTCATGTAAAACTACTTTAGAAACAAGCAATAGACTTTGCTTAGAACTTTCTACCAATAAAAAGATGAGTCACCGCTGAAAGTGTCAGTCAGGTGAGTGATCTAGTGATCTACGACCAGTGTCTTGCGGTAGAGGCGATACCGCGTCTGATGAGCCGGTCAACATCGCCCCTGGCGCCGTGCCTCACTCACACAAACACACGACCAGTAGATAGGGATGTTTTGTTGTCGTCTTTGCACGTTCTCTGGTCGCCTCATAAGATCTTCATATCTTTATAAGATTGAGGAATGACGGGTGTTCCTCTGTTGTTCGGTAACGGCATTTCTCGCTTAACAATGATGGTGAAAATACCCGTTTTGGTGGATTCAAATTAGCTACACGGCTGTGTGATTACGAATTTCAAAAAGGGATGCAAGAGGATGTCTGAGTTAGTTGCATATCCGTGAAACTACAATAAGTAAAATCAATATTCATCGAAGATACACTGCAAAAAACTTCCTAAAATGTTTAGGAAGTAATTAGCCTACAACCACGATGGGACTGTTACCATACTTCCGCCTTGTAACTATGCAAACTTTTATAGTTGTTACAAGTCTGGTAACTTCAGTATATACTTGACTGTTTTCCAAAACGTTTAGGAATGCTACCATGGGTGTCTGGGAAACAATTCTACCATACCTACTTTCTTAGCGCTGCTATACGCACGTGTGACAAATTTATAAACTATTTTACAGTGAACTCAGAGTTTAATGTATACTGTCGTACAATATCTGCTGTTAAAATGGCGTACACCATGACCATAGTTTTATCAATAATGCTGGAATCATAACTCGACAAACAAGACCCGAAGGACACAATGCGACATTAAACATTTTTGTGACTGAAAATACGTGTTCGTCTGCCGCACGATAAATAAATACTAAAATAAATTGTTTAAAGTAAATAGTTCCTTTCTACTACATACTTCTAACTCCTTGTACGACAGCCACATAGTATTTCAATTTTTTTTCGTTTATTTAAATATATTTTAGATTCTCACTGGCACCCCCAAAAGTGAAAGTAATGTCACACGCTTGCTTAAGAAAGTGATAACTGTAATAAATAAATGCAGTTTTCTACCTATTACACGTCAAAATAAAATAACATGTTTCAGCTCTCCGTGGTTTTCAGCTTTGCTGCGTCCGCGACGAAAATAAATTCGTTGTAATTTATTTTAGGAATTCGCATCGCGTCCGGCATTTTTGTCGCGATGACTTCACAGAAACCTCAGCGCTGATTGGCGGACATATTTTGTTATTCGCGTCGCATCTCTCATGCTGCTGTGATATTAGCATAACTTTGGAAAATATGAAAATTAAAACTGAGTTAACGTTTACAAATTATCGTAGAAATACTTTATTAATTTATACCGCTGATTTGAGTTGGTTACGCAGAAAATTTTTGATCCGTTTTGATACTAGGCGTTCAAATTTGTTAGAAATTAAAAACCCGCTTCAACTAGTTGCCAAAAAAAAAAAAACGAATAAAGAAAAAGTCTCCGTTTATAATCCTGAGTTATAACCGTATCCTTCTTGCATTATCGTTTTGGTTTTTATTTACCTTAGATCACGCTTGGTGGTGATTTTGAGTCTCAAATAGTTGCCAAGAAACGGTTGACCCCCTTAATTTCACTCTGCATTCCGTGTCACCAACCCCCTCTCCTGCCCTCACCATCCCCTCATTCTAATGCAGAATGTTCGTGGTGCGTCTAGGTTATCTCCTGCAACTAATGACTTCTAAAACTGGGTCAGCCTGGCTCACCACTGTACTCTTTAAACTAATGCTGAAGTTTTTACCTCAGCCACGTGTAGATGCTCACTCTTTTACTATAGTGTAGCTTTATATATATATATATATGACATTTCTTTTGTTGCTTCTTGAGTGTCGAACATCTGACAAAAATGTAAGCTGTTGTAAGTCCAGTTTCATTTATTAACCAAATCTTCCCAAAATTAAGTAGAATTACGATCTCCGTTACTAATGGAATTTGTTATATACTAACCATAATTACTCAGCTAATACAAAAGAGGAAGTACGTTCATATTTGTGGGGAGGGGTGGCACCAAGAAATAGAGCTAGCTTAAGAGATTGGCATTCATAAAATTATTAACTATTCAGACCGAAAGAATTTCAGTTAGTAAATAAATTTGTCAAAATCCTAAAGTCAGAATGAACTATTAAATCAATATTTCTTCTAATCAAATTGTATTATTAAAAGAAGACTGCAGATAAATATTATAATGTTTTTATTGCTTTCGTTTGTAACACAAATTGTTAGAAGTAACAAGTATTTCGTGCTGACGATAGAAAATATGACAGGAATAATAGTAATCGATATTATTAGAAGTTACTAGATTGAACTTTTATGACAAGGCATGTATTATTCATTACTATCGTTTAAGATGTAACAAACATCGTAGTGAAATAACATCCTTAAACAGTTCAGACATCGCTACAGCTGACTGCTGCACATAAAGAAGTGCTTTTATATATTTATTTATTCATAAAAATCGCTGTGTATTCTAAAACGTTAATGAAGCACCTCTGAAAATCATCACATGATAATAGAATGGACCATTTAATGCATTCGCAATTCTGAAGCGCATAACCGAACACGCAATATCTGTATTAAAATCAATACAAATATTAGATAGTAAATTATTATACCATCCCATTAATTTTTTAGATGTAACCCTGACACCTTAAAAGTGAAAATGTTATTCAATTAGAACAATGCTTATAATAACGAAAGTTAAGAAAAAATCCGTACATTTTAGACATGTACAGTAATTTAACACATCCTGCTACCTTTATAATTTGGAAATTACCTTCTATTTGAACGCAAGTTGTTTTTTAATACATATAAATTCGCCAAAAAATTATGATATATATTTTAATGGACAAGAAGTTTGTCAGGTTTACAGTTTACTAGTAGATTAGTGTTCTGTACAAACCTAAATTAATGAATCATCATTTCAGGGAGTCACCGCCACACCATTCCGCTTTTGTACACGTACCTCTTCTGTGATCAGCCGCAAAAAATGTATTTCACTCGCATATTTGACTAAGCTAATAATGAACAACTAAAGTTAAGGTAGCGTATACCTTCGGGTCACTGAGTAAATATTTCTCCTGAGTATGCAGCTATTTATTTGGCCAACAGACCGGAAACGCGAGAGCTGCAAGAACAACACTTGTTCACTCACCGCTTGTCACGTCACCTTTGTCGCTTAAGGGCGTCCCAGTGGGGAAAAATCATAATTTTATATTTGTATGAAATATTTTTAGTTTTGTAGACGTTTCTTGGGATTACATTTTCCTCTTACGAAAGCAAAAATATTTATGTATATGTATGTATGTATGTATGTATGTATGTATGTATGTATGTATGTATGTATGTATGTATGTATGTATGTATGTATGTATGTATGTATCTCAGCCAGATTTACTATACATTTCAAAGTCAAAATTTTCACGTTTTTAGTTCTTATAAGCCACAAAAACCAATATACATCAATATTTTTAAAGAAATCACACTGAAACTACGTGTCTAGGGCTACTGTTTGACATGTTTTAAAATCCGATGGAATTTATTTTTGTAGTAAAAAATTCTGCTATTTTTAATTTTTTTGCCTCTTTTATCGATTTTTTTTTAAATTACAAAATTTGCTTCTTAAGAATTTTTTAATATGTCAATTAGTGAAGCGTGACACGTAGTTTCAGTATGAATTTTGAAATTAATTTATGTTTTTTTTGGATTTAGCGACATATAAAAACTAAAAACGTGGAAATTTTTACTTTAAAATGCCATAATGGGAAAAATAGTTCAGATAGTTTTTTGTAAGAGGAAGATTTACTCCTATGTAACATCTACAAAACATACACTTTTGATACTAATGTAAATTTGTTGTTTTCCCCCACTTAGATGCCCTTAGGAAAAGTCCTCGCTTGGCGCATGGACGGCGTTGTTGCGTGTCATGCGTAATCTATTTTTAAGTGAAACCACGTAAATCATTAATATAATGATTAACTACTAAACTATGCTCCTATAATTTTAAAAATCCAACACGCTTGATAGAAACATGATTTTGGCTACAAACTGCTTTTGTAGACCGCTGTAACTTCGAAAACTCCATCTTAATTCGTAAAGTACAAAGCGAGAGGGATACGTAAGGCTTTTACTTCATACTATGCAAAAATGAAATTTTAGGGTCATTGTTTCAAGTCTCATAGGAAAAATACTACAAGCGAAACCTTCCACGCCAGTTTTAGCGCGCTATGAATACAGGCGATATGCTTCTCGTCGAGCGTGGAACTTTGGTTCTTATGTCTCCGCTGTTCCCACGCGTCAAACGCAGAAATTTGGAACCGATACACGCTCCTCTTAAGTCGCCCAACTTACAAGCAGTCTTTGCTTTCGCTACTCCTTTGTACGCATGTGCCAGACTCCGAAGTTCGTGCAGATTTTCAGCACATAGAAGTTTATTTGAATTATTCTCCACGTGCGTGCGAGTGATGTTTACAGCATTTAAAGGACGTTACAAACACGTATACACATTTAAGAGTGCATGGTATATATCAGTGCTAAAAGCATCGGTACAGAATTGAATGGTGTTATGCAGAAACTGACCATCCCACATTTGATAAAGTAGAACGTAAAGAATTGTTACTAAACCACGTTTGTTGTTTTGTTAACTAATCGATCTCATTTTCAAATATTCTTCCTCTGTTTTACTTTGGATGCTTGGCTACTAAAGTTTCAGTAAATAATAATTTAGGAGCTTATTTTTGTCTGTTTTCGTTTGTGACTTGGATACCTTCTGCATAACACCATTCAACTGTAGGTTTCGCGAAGCCAACTTGACAAAAAAAAACAGCGATCCCAGGCAACTTACTAATCAAAAGTTTTTCTCGAGTAACATATATCTGCATAATTATCTCTGTTGCCGAAATCTCGTACATGCAATTGCGGCGTAAGTGATCACGCTTGACAAATGTATAATTCTGAAAAAATGTTTGCTATTAAAGTTGGCAAATATATTTATCAACGATTGTTGTTATGGTTTTTCTATGGTTATTTTCAAAAAGTGTACATCTCAATTGAAGAATTCAGCGCTTATTTATCTACCACGCCCTCGTGGGCCTTTATTAATCCTTAAAGCTAATTTCATTGCTGCTGACAACGGCGTAGATGTCAGTTTTTTGGGTCCTGAAATCTCGGTGCTGTGTTTATAAATATTTAAAGCATGTAAAATCCCATTTATGTTAATGTTACTTCTTAAACTCCTAGATGTCAACTATTGGCGAGGAGACTGAACGTGAATTCACTGCACCTAGACTAGGGTGAGACGTGATACACGTACTTAGTCGCCTTTAGTACTTCCGCAGGCCTGTAGTGTAGTTTTTACGTTTCCATCAGATTGTCTGAGTCATTAGTAAATTCGTTAAGGATCACTGTTGTTAACAATACAGTACTCTTCGTTTCACAGGTTAAATAAGCTTCATTGGGTGGTGATGCAATTGACAATATTAGGTGATTAGTTTACTAAATGAACGACGTATCTGGAGGTTGGGTATTTATTTTGTGGTGTGAAACGAAGCGTGTTTGATACGAATCACTGACATCTTTTCCAATTGAGTCTCACTAAACTACTCGTTACTAAGCTACTAAATTGCCAAGTGGAACACAGCTTTGGGGTTACGTTACGGTACGTAATTGACCTTGGAAAATGTTTGTCACCTGAGTTTCAATGTTATACGACTGTATCATTCTGGTACGCCACACTCTAATGTTTTTGAATAATTAGTGTACTGTTTTTTTAAAAAGCACCAATTAATTGGAGACCATAAACTTAAGACGCAGTATGCTACAGTGTTTGGAACACTCTAAGAAATAGTTTGTAAATTTTCCACACGTGCGTATATAGGAGCGATAAGAAAGTAGGTATGGTAGAATTGTTCCCCAAACCTCCGTGGTAGCATTGCTAAACTTTTTTGTATACTGAAATTAGCAGACTTGTATTGTAACAACTGTAAAAGTTGCATATTTACAAAACAGAAGAAGGGTAACTGTCCCATAATGCGTTTAGGTTAATTAATTCCTAAAAATTTTGGGAAATATTTGTACAGTGAATATACGCGATTATATATGCCCAAGCTAAGTTTTCTCTTAAGTTTTACCACCTGAATACACTCTGAATTTTTCGTAGAAGAATTTGTAAATTTTAAAGTGTTGTGAACGCCACGTGGGGTCCAAATGTTCGGGGCGAGGTCACAGGATCTGATAATCTGATAACGCAAGTTCAAGGACGACCTTAGTCTCTTAAACGTGGTCGTGTATTAGGTTTGCGTGGTGTAGGGAGAGGTGGGGGGGGGGGGGGGACGCTTGCTGTCCGTGACTAACGCCGGTGCTGACCAAGTTTCTGACACGTGTTGCGGGTGAAGATAGTAATTTTATTTCCGCCCCCCTGGAGCCTCGACGCTAGTCTTTTATTACCCCCTTTACTGTAAAAGGTTGGTTGGTCGAGGGGTTGAAGGTTTGAGGGGTGCTGTGGGGGTGTGGGCGGACCGGCAGCAGGAGTAGCAAGGCAAGCACCGATTCGCCGCACGTATGGAGTTCGCTGTAATCGAATTACGGCGTCAAATTGGCGGAGGGATGGGGGAGGTATGTTGTCGGGGGTACGGGGTAGGGCTAAATATGGCGACAGGCACGGCGCTGCTGCCGGGGCAAACTCGGCGTCGGGCGGGAGAGAGAGAGAGAGAGAGAGAGAGAGAGAGAGTTTTTAACAGCGTTAGGACGATCGTGGTTTGTGTGTCGATTGACGAAGACGAGTGTCTGTGTTCGAGGCTCTGCCGGACCACGCGTGGTCTGTCCCGTCACGTTGTTGTTCGCCAGACAAGTTACACATTGTCGTCGATATAACTTGGCTACCCTGCATCCAGTACACACGGTTACATGGACTGAGTGTTAAAGAACACGTGAACGTTGAAGGTTATCATATAAAAATCCAACCACCATTGTACATCAATCAACGCAACAATGTATTTTATTTCAGAGGGTTTACTTACGTATCCGGTTAGGCTTAATAAAGGGCGGCTTACTAACTATATACAGGTTGTTACAAAAAACGTACGGCCAAACTTTCAGGAAACATTCCACACACACACACACAAAGAAAGAAAATATATGATATGGACATTTGTCCGGAAACGCTTAGTTACCATGGTAGAGCTCAATTCCTTACATCTCGTTAAAAGTCATCGTAAATAATACTTCGTACAGAAAATGTCCCAAATACCCAATGGATTGGTTCTTTACAATGTACTTTACTTCCTAGGTTCACCGCCATTGGGTAATTGGAACAGTGTCTGTACGAAATTTTTTTTACGATGACACTTAACGATATGTAAGGAATTGATCTCTACCATGGTAACTAAGCGTTTCCGGACATATGTCCATATCACATATTTTCTTTCTTTGTGTGTGTGGAATGTTTCCTGAAAGTTTGGCCGTACCTTTTTGTAACACTCTGTATATGTAAGAAAACAACTCTAACATCCAAGCCCGTGCTGGGATTCGAACTCAGAACCTTTCGCACTGTAGGACGGCATGCTACCGACTACGCTACCACATTACAGAGGCCAGCAACACAACCGTGGAACCTTAAAGTTTGATTACGTCATTATGTAAATAGTAAGTGTGGCCACCATTAGCAGCCTTAAAAACGTCAACGAATTCATTCCAAGTACATCTTAAGGGCGCGACTTACATAAGTTTTCAACGTCTTTTTTATTTTCATATTTATACCAGATATTTATTGTGACTAAATCTTCATCTTAAGAAATTTTTGTATCTGTCTCATAGTTTTTGCGTAACAAGCATTAAACATCAAACTTTGCATTTTACGGTTTTATGTACGCCACTAAAACCAACTGACATACAAAACTGAAGCCAATTTGCGAAAATTTAACAATAGCAATCCTTGACAATAGTTTTAGCCAACGTTTTAAACAAAATTGTTTCCAGTGTTACGAACTTTTAAGACACAGTCTCTGACGCCGGAACCTCGTGCATTTAACTGCGGCGCAATAGATCACGCGTAACGAATTAGTAATTCTGGATACATATTTACTCATAAAGTTGGCAAATACCATTATCTAGTATTGTCTTTGAGTATTTTATCCATTTTGGCTTCGAAAAAAGCGTAGAAATCAATTGATGTTTTCAGCGTTTATTTATCTACTATGTACTCTTAAGGTGGACGCCTGGGTGAACGTATTTTGAGCCTAGAAAAGCGGAAGTGGTAAGGATGACACAGCACGCGCATCTCGCCTTCGCCTAGTCTCTAGGCACAAGTCACTGAACTAGCGTGCAGTCTTCTCTCTGACAACACGTCTCTATGAGACATTTAGGGGCGACGGAGTATCAAAGATAAAGAAGAATCGTACACTCATATGCATTTTAAAATAATTCTGTGCCAAGATTTTCGTCCCTACACTCTAAACAAATAGTAAATTTGGTACACATGCGTATAGGATAAATTTTTTATACAACAGTCGAATGTATAGGCCTACTAAAGTTACTAGATTTGTATTGTAACAACTGTAAAAGTTTGTATATTTACAAGGCGGAAGTATGGTAACTATTCCATACTGCTTTTATGTAAACTGCATAGGAAGTTTTTTTACATTGAAGGACTGCAAAACCACCTATTTTCGCAATTTTCAGCAGCTAGAAAATATGATTTAATGAGTACTAGTGAAACTGAAATAGATATACACAGATGTAACGTTCTTTCTTTGTTATTCCTATAGCTTGGTACAAGCTATCCACAATTCAGCGGCAAATTCTGTAAATTATGCACATGTAACGCTGCGACAGCGTGTAACGCCACTGTGCTGGCTACACACAGATTTCCATTCTTAATTTCACACATAGAGCTCGTCCTATTTTTTATCGTAGTGTATGTTCACGCACAGTTTCAGTCACCGCGCATGCGAAGTACATAAGTACGATAAAGTACGTAAATTAGCGTATGTCTTCTTGTAACGTATGTGTCATTTATCCGATTGCGACGAAACTTTGATATGTTGTGCGAGCTCCTCTCAACGTTATTAATAAAAAAAATACATTTCGCACAGAAGGAAGTAGGGGAGAGACACAACAGGGCACCCGAAAAATTTAGTGAAATTATTTTCTGAAAGGGTAATGACCATTAACATAACATGCACCATTTAGAAAATTCTTTGTTTCAGGAATTGTTTTTAGAAATTCAAAACATTTGTTTACAATGATTCATCAATTGTAATATTGTTATCAGTGTTAATTATATCGCTTGTAAGAACTATGAAGTGCTGAAAAGGTTTATCAAAAACGTTCATAAATTAATCATTTTTAAAATTTAAAACAAAAAATGCATATATTTACGAATTACTTAAGAATGTTTTCAATACTTCGACTTAACTTTTGTATTACCCAAAGAGGCATTATATTTCAAAACCACATGAACGAAGTCGTGGGCAATAGCTACTTTCCCACACAAGGTATGGCAACAGTAACATTCATTTGTACTGTGAGTTTGTGAGTGTAGTTTCTTACGGTGTACCTTGATCGAAAACACGCTGACGCAAAACATGAGACAGAGAGAGAGAGAGAGAGAGATATCTACGCCCCCGGCCTGTGAAAACTGCGGACGCCCGCGCCTCTCCTAGTTATGCGTCTCTCCGCGAGCAGCGCTGGTGGCGTCTTGCCTCGGGAATTACCCCAACTATGTACGGTTATCTCTGGCCGCCGCAGCCCCGGGTTATCCTTCCTTCAAGCTGGCTCGAGGCACGCGCGGCGAACAGGGAAAACGATATTCCGAAGAAGGAAAATATAGGAAATGTTCGCAGGAATATCTGTTCAATCTCAGGGGTAGTTACGAGAAGTAAGCATGTTTTATTTTTGCATAACTTCGCCACTTTTTGAAAATAATTCATTCTAAACGTTTCCTTTAATCAGAGGTTTTTTTTTTTCTGAATGAGAACTAAAATGCACAAACGACGCGAGTATGTTCATACTCATTTTTCAAGTTTTTTTCTATCACGTTTCTAAACTGATCGCAGTAAAATGAACACTTTTGAATAATGTCTTATGAAGAATAATATTCCAAAAATAGATCAAATGGTTGCCGTAGAGCTTAGTTTGTTATTGTGAAATCCATACACCTCATTATTTGTAGGTGGTTCGGGATAAAATGAGCATTTTCTAATTTTTAGTTACTCTTTACTTTTTATATAGTTTAAAGTTTGCCACCCTGAAGTAACTATTATAGTATACGGATTGTAACGAACTCAAAAGTTAACATCTCAGGTCACATTAAATTATATCTTCAGATTATTATTCTAGACGCGATGGTCACTTCATCGTGAACCACCAATACATTACACTATTTATATGAATAAGTTACGAAAATATATTAATGTCCAGAAATGAAAAGAAAATACTATGGCTTCTAAAGTGTTCACATACCTTTAAATAACCGGAACGAAGAGTAGATTCTTACCTAACAACCCTAGACAAATACAAAATTGTTTCCTTACAAAGTTTGATTGAACTAAAAACTTAATATCACAACAATATGCGTTCGCGTCACTTTCCTGCAGCATCTCAGATGTACTCAACACTATCCGGCTTAATAAATATCCACACCAAGGCATCGAAATAAACCACACAATGCTAATGATTTCGGGCACGGTTGAAAGTATACTTCTTTCTTCCGTATAGTTACCAGCCAAGTTACATATCTCCACCACAGCTCTTCTCAGAGAATTCAGAAACATTCAAAACAGTCATCAACTTCCTATGTACGTACACTTGTTCACTGATTTAGTAAATATTAAAATACTTCGCTCTAGAAAACCACCAGTTGTGGAAGCTTGAAAACAAATAACTTTGATGCTGTGAAACACTGGAAGGAAGCCTGGGAAAGTACTGTAACTCAAGAAATTTCAGTTCATTTCTGAAAAACCGACTGGCTTTGAATTCCCGAGAAAAAACTTGGGTGAAACTTAACCAGATATGAACCAACCACGGTAAATGTGAGGATTCAGTGCATAAATGGAATCTAACATCATCCGCAAAGTGCGATTGTGGGGCAGAAAGGCAGACAATCTAGCGTATAGTGCTTACCCGGGATAATAAGCGGATTTCCTGAATGCGGCTAATAGTTCAGTCAATCATATTTGTAAAATATAAATTCCGTTAAGACTGTTACACTTTGTCATTATTTGTATTGCTTCTTACCAACAATATTGATGATCTGCAACAATGCTACACGCTAAATTAATAAATAAAAACTGATATAAATATTGGAATCCAGCAACCAAAGCAAAGCTGTAAAACGCATGATTGTATTTAATCTTAAGGGATTTGCACAATAGAGCGTTTCTTCGACAGTGACATTGCGATAAAAAATGACTAGCCAATCAGACGCGAGGTCACCGACTCCAAAGACTCGTACGATTGCGACAGAACATAGTAGAACACAGCTGCAATTGTCGCTTGCAAATAGGAAGAAGAACAATTTTGTAACTAAACTAGTGCAACTAGGAGGAAGAAGAATGACAACACTGTAAACAAACAACAGAACAGGACATAGTTATGAAAGGAAAAAGATTTCGGCAAGATGTCGAGTTTATGAATACCCATCAAGATTTCCGTAGATAAACAATAAAAGCGCGCCAATTTAGACCTTCACTTGTCTCATTTAGCTTCCATTTCTGCCGAAAGAGGCCACTGTAAGACATGAAACGCCCCGCCGCTGTCGCACAGTACTGTAAAGTCGAGGGATGACTTTCCGAATGCAGCGAACGCAAATCTCAGATCACTGTTGTGGCATCGCACTATTATACAAAGTACTTTAGGGTTACGTTGAGTGGCTTTTCGCATACCTGGCAATTTAATTTGTGTGTGTGTGTGTGTATGTATATAATTTATTTATGTGATTTTTCAATGTCAGTGACCCGAACCGCTGGAACAATAAATGTGGCATTTTTATGTGCGTTCCCTTCAGGGCTTCAAAAAGTACTTAGAAGGATTTTTTAAATATATTCGATCACTAAGGCACTGAAAACGGGTGGAATTTCTTTTCGAAGAACCGTCGATATAACTCGAACCCGACGGGCTATCCTCATGATTGTCACATCTATGAATCACTTGTACAAATGCACTCTAGTCATTCTCAAGATTTTCCAAAATTTGACACTTAAGGGGGTAATATGCGCGTGAAATATGTTCTCGATTATTCCAAGACACAACTGAACCTTTGGCAATAAAGAGATAGTATTCACTGATAAGAAAAACTATTGAAAGATGTTTGGAACTTCAAATCTTTAAAGAGAGAAAATTGGGAAAATGTGGTTTTAAGAATAGTCTGCATAGATCGAACGCAACGCCGTCACCGTGATTTTCACTTCAGTTCCATATTAAAACCAATATCTAAGAAACCGTTTCAAGATTTTTTTTTAGAAATTCGATCCCTAACGAGGTAAAAGGACGTGAAATAAGATTTCGACTATTCCTAAATATCTATCGAACCAGTTGAGATATGGAAGTACCCTTTGCTTCAGGAAGAGACTTACGTAAATGAAAAATATATTTTAAACGATTTTTCAAAATTTGACCAAAACAGGTAAGAAATGGATGAAATGAGTTTTCGATTATGTATTGATTTGTATCGAACGCATTAAACTTTTAGGTATCGATTTTTTCTTTAAGAATGACGCTTACTTAAATAGTAATTTCCTGATATTTCAAAATTTGACAAATGCACTAGTGAGTGAGAATAGGTTAGTGTGTTTTTATGAACCGTCGATATACCTCGAAACCAACAGGCTTTCTTTGTGGTTTTCACTTCAGTTGGTCACACGTAAAAATATATAAATCTGGTTTTCAATTCGACCGCTAAAGGATTGAAAAGACTTTGAATATATTTTCGTTAATTATCCACAGCTATTGAACACATCGTGATTTAAAGTTGCTTCTCACTTAAATATAACGATTACTTCAATACCCGAAATAAATTTTCAAATTCTTCTAAATTTGAACTGTGAATGGTGTAAAGGTATGAAATGTGGTTTTAAATTTTCAGCCAAACGCTTTTTTTTGGCTTTCATCGCGAATTTGACTTTAATTGAATACTTATACAGATATCTGAAATGAGTTTTCAAGATTTGTCTAAATCTGACCCCTTGAGGGATGAAAAAAAAATTACTTAAAATTTTACTTAAAGCCAACTATTTGGGACATCGAGGTGTTTGTTTCAGAGTGATTGTCATGGAAGTACTTGTTGCACCAAGATTTCCTGCTGGATACAATAAACTACCACGGGGCAAACATGATTTGCAAACCGTTAGACAATCTGGAAAACAAAAGAAAGTATAACCAACGAGAAGTGAAATATATGTAGTAGCATTTTGAAGTTCTTTGGAAACGTACTGTTGTACAACCTCTGTGTTCGATGGCCTGTGCGTTATTATTGTTTTATTTTATGTTAAGAATACCACGGCCCTTATTTATATACTCTCTACCTGACATTCTTCAAGATTACATGCGGGCAAAGCCGCGGAAGATCATTTAATATATCACTAAACTGATTTCATTATGTAATCTGTACAAAAACTAATATATATATATATATATATATATATATATATATATATATATTACATATGCACAGTAAAACAGTTTTACTTAAAACAAAAAATCTTTGGAGCTGTGGAGCAAGTTGTAATATAATCTTGCATTATAGCAAACAAATAATTTAATACAAAATTTCTTTGATATTCCTCTAAAAAGTTTTCGTAACATCGGTTAGTAACGAGAAAAATTTCTTCTTCGAAAATAACATATTGCTAAAGGAATTAAGAAGTGGGTGGGTTGGGGGAGAATATAGGTAGGTGTTTTTTTTACGCATGGAACGTTATAGTTGCCAGGGAATTGATAAATCAGCCTAAAAGATAAAACAGCAAAATGAGCTTCACAAAAAATAATAATAAATGGAGACATACACATACGTGTGTTACGTACATTAGGAACACGGTTAGCAGACGTAAGTGACTATACTAAAATGGAAACATACCTAAATTTTGACGTACGCAGACGAACGGTTTATTATGTCCTATATTTTTTGTTCGCATTTTGTTTATTATTTTTTGGATGTTGTTGATTATAGGATTTTTTGTTAATTTTTACTGATGAGCGAAAATACATTTTAAATTGTTATTTTATTGTAATTTTTTAAACCAAGGCTTTATTTGAAACTGAAATATTTTGTCATATTTTGACAACTAAATGTTTTATATCAATATATGTTTATCTTGATAAGTTTTGGTAGTTTAATGTTAATTTTTTGTCGGTTTCTGCTGAGAGATTGATTAGTAAAGAACCTCTTTGTTTGAAACCGTTTTCTTCATAACAGTAGAGTAATTCGATGGAAATTCTGCATGATGCTAACTTGCGCAAAGTTTCCGTTTATTCCCGCCATACGGTAATTTGATACTTTCTGGAAGCCCTGCTTCAAGCTTGGATCTGTTTTCACACCAACCATGTAACCTTCCGCCAAACGTCAACAATAACATTGCCAGGCTGACGGCAGCACTACAAGCCGACGTACATTGTTCATCCACCGCCACTAACTACGTCACTTCTAAAATATTGTAATATATGCTAAATATCAATATACATTTTATTTCACTTTCTAAAAATGAACACATTATGTACATTTTCCATCAAACGATTTTCAATATTTTAGCCGCTGTTCATAATATACAGAAGAACTATTTCCACGACATCAATGCCAACCCAACCACCCTCCAACTATCGTATAACATACGTATTTAACTCACTTGATATAATTATCATGAACAATTATCATATTCGCGGAGCAGTAACAATAGAAATAGATTTATTTATTTATCTTACTGTATTACTTTTTCATTTGCTTGCATAGTTGTATGGTAATAACGGAAGTATTTCTAGTAATTTTTTTTCAACCGTTAGTTTCTAAAAGTAACAACTTACGGTACGGCGGGTATAGAATAAGAGGCGATGCAACGAGTTGGAAGTTGGCATTAAGGCTGACGATGTATCGAAGAGGTGTGAGTGGATGTAGTCGGTTATGCTGTCCAGGGAAGTTTCGCGCGTACGTCTTGCATAAGGTGGTGCCACTGATTGCTTCTCCAAACTGTTGATTCAGAGTGGTTCGTTGGTTGGTGGGCTTTGGGAGGGGTGGCGGGTGCGGAAAGGGTGTTGAAGTGGGTAGGGAAAACTTGTGCCCGTGCCGAAACGGTTAGTTATGTAAACGAGACGTGGACGGAGGAATGGGCCGGAAAGGAGAGGGAAGAGGTGAGAGAAGTTTGCGGCGCGACAGGTTGGCAACACTGGCGGCCAAGGGGTGCCGTCCACTTAGGCGATTACCTTCACGCCATGCCTTGCGTACAGCCGTTGAAGGCGACGACGCCGGAACACTTCCGAAACATTCCCGGCTACCAGCGAAGTAGGAGGGAGCGTTCCTCCCTTGCGAAAACTTTTACGCGACCACATAGTCCCGATTCTAGCGGTCGCCAATTTCTTAGCATCATCGTCTGGCTCTGGAAGTACGGTATTTTGGTTCCCGAAGAAGAGGAGTGTCTGTGCTCTTAGAGAGACACCTAGAATTCGCAGCCTGCTTAACTTAGTCCGTTAATCGAACTCTCTGCGATAGTAAACCAGCATGCAGTTTTTTTTTAGACTTTCATGCAGTAAACCTATACTACTCGACCACGACAACTAGTCCTCCCGTGAGCGGAAGAAACGTTGCGCTAGTAGTAGGTAGACATGTCACAGGGAGGGGAAATGTACTGCACCTGACATGAGTTCATAGCACACGGTCAGTGGATACGTAGCGCGGTGAAAACCGAGCCAGCTGCCTGTGCCTCAGTATTATGGCCAGTGCTGTGGTGCGCCACACCAGTTGCGCGCACTCGTCAAGGACTACACAGCGGTAGTTCGCATTTTTCCCGCGGGACTAGTTGTAGTCGAGTAGTAGGCCGTAATTTTGTAGGGTAAACATTATGTTATTCTTGCTTTAAATATTCTGCAGTATAAGTCCGAATTTTTCAAATGTATTATTTGAATACTTGTTACAACGTAGTTTACTAAATAAATACAAAATATAGACAGCAATTGGAAATGGAAACTAGCATTCAGAGACATGGAAATTTTATTAAATATTTTTCGAATGAAAATATCGTTGTACAGTATACGACTGACGTTCTCCAAACCGTTTGGAGACCTGGTGGTTCGTGGAAGTGTTGCGAGGGAAGCAGCATTAGACCCAAGCTATGTGCCTTTGGTACGTGGTGTTGCTTCGATCATATATTCATGCTGAGTACTGGGAGGAAACAATAGTTACATTATATCCACAACATTACTAAATAAGTCCTTCTTGCCTCGTTAGTTGAACGAGGTGTGTGGTGGTAGGAAGAAGTGGATTGTAGTTGTAGTAATAATAGTAAATGACAAAAGGTAGTAACACATCAACAATGTCCAGATTAGGCCTACATATCGTTTGCCCTAAACGTTAGAATAAACGCCTCTAGGGAAAATTACTTTAGACGAAAACTATAAAAATTGAGTTAACGTCTTTAAAGTAAACGATAGTTTGAAAAAAAAAAACCTTTATGTCAAACGATTGTATGGTAAACACATGCAGGAAGATATATTCTTTCATGGCGAACGCCTGTAGGAAAAAAGTCGTTCGGAAAAACGACAGGCCATACAAACGTTTATGGCGTATACTTTTAGAGCCTATACAGCGGATAAATATAAAAAAAAAAATTGATTTTCAGTGCCAACGACTTAGTTTAATGAAATGTAAATAAAAATGCTAGGGATAGAAAACGTATTTTAGAGCAAACTTCATTAGTGTAGATAACATTACGGCAAACGTATTTAGGGTAAGCGATGTTACGGTCGAACGCGTTTAGGATAAACTGCTTTTTTTTTTTTTTTTTTTTTTCTGAAGGGTAAATATAATTTGAGGCGAAGGCTGCACTTCCCTCTGCTTTTAGGATGCGGCTGGTCTAAGACGGGTCTAAGACGGGCTGTGTATTCATCACAAAGGAATGTTTCCCTTGCAGCAATACACACTTCACAACGAAATTTGTGATTTTCATAGACGTTCAATCGAGTTGCTTTAGCTACAAAAGATGTTATAGAATAGTTGCACGTATCACGCAGATTGTGCAAAATAAATTATGTTCGTAGTAAATGGAAATGGTAGATTTTGAAAGAACAGTTTGCGTGGACACGCAGTGTGTTTTCGGGTGTGACAATTGGAATTAGGTGGTTCATTACAATATATACTTATTGTGTTATGAAAGATAAATAGGGCTCGTTGCAGATTTTCTCGGGGATCTCCCATTTCTCCCGCCCCTTCATTCCGGCGCTGCTCCATACTCAACTCATGCCATCCCTCCCCAGCGCTAAAACCTCAATGTTGAGCGCTGACCAAAATCTCTCTCACTCACTCCTAATAAGTCAGCAACGCTTTCGCCTCACAAGATGCCATCGTTGCCTACATGTAAGGGGTTCCAGGACAATTTTGCAGCACAGACAACATTTTCACAGAAACGGAGTGGTTAAATGTAAAAATAAATAATAATAAGGAGGCGTTTTTAAATATTGACGTGGTGTATCTTCAGCAAATACTCAGGGCTACATAATTCACTGCGCTGTGACAGCGGCAACCTATAGATAGTATCCGATATGCTAGCCAACGGTAATTACAGCAACCGTTTTAAATATCGTTCACCTGCTTTGACTGATACAATTTGTGAATTCGTTTTCTCTCTCTTCCACAGCGAGAAAAAATAAAGTGACCAAGACAGAGAACGACAAAGGGATAGAAAGCGAGAGAGAGACAGAGAGAGACAGAGAGACGAGCAGACATAAATAGTTGTATTCTATATAGATATTTATATAAACTTTCACAAAACATTACATTCATCAAAGCCTGGATTCGAAGCATAGCATTCATAACCTTTTGTAGCATTGTTGATGCAGAATGACACATAAGCCGAGTTTCAGTATGCTTTTAGCAGGTAAACATTATGTGGTTCCATGGCCCAATTTTTCATATAATACAATTTTGACTTTTTGTTTTGATTCCAAGATTTTAGAATGTAACGAAAATTGTTTTAAAACAGAATACCTGAAGTAATTGCATTAAAATGTTATAAAGTACTATCAGTTGATTACCAAAATAACCATAAGAATAATAAAGACAGGAAATTTCACGCAGGTGTTTTAAATCGCCTGAAAGAGGACGTCAGTCGATTGTTTTATGCCACAAAACACTGTAGCTTAGTCCTACCGTGCAATTGCTTATAAAACGGTTTCTACTCGGGCTTGCCAAATGTGTGCCGTCACACGAAAACATCTATATTATTTTCTTCTGCTGTTAGGCGAGGTTGAAACACCTGGATGATGCCTAAAGGAGTTCTTTAACTTTTAACAGTACTCTATGCAATTTCTTTCTGCCAACGAAACTGCACGCTTCGTGACTTGAAGTTGCACGAATACATAAAAAGAAAAATAATTTAGTAATTATTTAGGTGTTTACACTTTGCAAAAGGCGTTCCACTACATGACAAATAACTCAGTGATAATATTTTTGACTATAGGTATTTCATGTTTCAGTGACCAGTTCTTATAGAGCTGTTGAAATTTTTGAAACAAAAAATATGGAAACATATTGAAATATCTAACTGAAATGTGTAGCCTGTAAATCATTATGATAACTTTTTTTGTGAAGCCAGTAATTTAAATGTTCGTTTTCAATAAAATTTTGTAAGAAGAAATTCCTTTCTTAATCGTATCTTATAAGTTAGAAAATTAATTTGTACATACTTTAAAAATCATTTATTCAAATAAAATTCTAAAACGGATCCATAGTAAGGTGAATAACACACTAACTTTAATTTTACCGTCTACGCATTAATAGTAATGAAATAATTAAAAATGGTAAAATACGTTATTATTAAAAATGTCTAAATCAGAATCCGAAAAGTGGTATATTTGGATTGTTATAAAAGCGTAAAAGTAAAAATTTTGAAGTAAGGGAACTGTTAAAAGTGCTGTCTGTAAAATGACTATAGGCGGTTTACTTTAAAGTGAGCACTACCGAACATTTATAATAATATAAATAAAGTGCATTAATCGGAGCAATAGAAGTGAAGTTTTGAGGGCTGTGATGTGCTTGCACTAGTTTCTAATTACCTGGAAGTTTTCGTATTTAAAATAATAAGTATGGAGTCATAATGGCTGACAGAAAATTGTTAGCAGTGCTCAGTTTATGCTGAACAACCTATATAATGTACCCTTAACTTGTACCAATGTATTTGTTCACTTACAACACCCTTAACTTATGTACCATGCCCTCTTATAAGGAGTTATTGTGCTCGAAGCCAGGTTATGGAGTCTGCTACCGATGTTAGAGTAGTCGTGTGTGGTAGGAGGGTTAGGAAGGGGTACTGACAGGATGTGAGGGGAGGACACACTGGAAGCTGTTAGTCCTTTAACCGCCCGTCGTTATCCCACAGATGGTCATCTCGCTGATAATTTCACTCTCTGGCGAGGCGTAACAAACCACCAACAACGTGTTCCGGTGTCCAGGTGAGGCCATTACACCCGACCTTCTCCAAGCGCCGAGAGATAAGCCCTTGCAGTCCCGTGAAAGTGACGCCCGGGGGACGGGACCCCATGTCATAGATAGACACAGTGGTTTTTGGTGAAAAGAATTTTGCAAGAAATTGTTTCAATGCTTTACGTACACATCTGCAACTCTGCTTCATGGTTATTGGCAGAATGTAATAGTGCAGAGGCGTCGCTTATTTGACTGTGCCAATCAGAACAACGATACTGTATCTGTGATTTGCGGGCAGAACCACGAGACCCTGAGAGTTAAAATCATCCAATCACTGAGCATCAAGCACAGCTGCAGAAGTGCACATAAGACATTGAAACAAATTGTTACAAAACTCTTTTCACTGAAAACTACCGACCACAGCCGTACAATAGTAGGGTGTACAGAAGAGAAGCGACGTGCTGTGAGGTGTTTCCTATTGGCCAGGCTGTTCTTCTGCAGCTGCTAGGAGGAGGTGGGTACCGCTATTTTAGCTGGGTCATGCGGAGAGTGGGGTTTTATTTATGGATATACGTTTGCAACGGTTTAAGAGCAATGCTCGATTAATGATCTGTCACCCACTTTAGCCAATAATAAAAGAGAAGCGAAACGCTTAGATCTTTGGACTCGCGTTATGAGTTATGCCGACTTTATGCGTGAAGAACGAAAGTGGCGCGTTTTCGTAGCAGGACTTTTCACTACTGGACTTTAAGAGGTGAACATAATTTTTTTTTATGAGAGGCATGTCGTAAGGTCGAACGAATGCTTCTATTTTTGTGTTTTACGAGATAGGATGGCATTTTTTCAGATGCAGTAGTCTAGAAAGTTGAAGTTTTTACTTCAAGGACTGAGAAATATGATTCTAATAGACGAGTTTATATATACGAAACTACCACATTAATCTTAATCCATTATTTTTTGTAGTGGCCTAAAAAGCTTAGATTAAAAAAATCTTCTAAAAATTTAAAATATGTAAATTAACTGTGCACTGTATAACAACTTTAAAAATAAAACATGTAGCATGACCATAATCCCCTCAAGCCGTACATCTACCCTGTATGTTTCTGTACGGCAGTGCGTGGAGATTTTCCCTCAACACAGGGGAAGTGTATGGAAAGTGAGGGGGGAGGGGGGAGGAGTTGTGTGAAGTAGCCGAGGTGCGAGGCCACGGGCAAACCACGACGGCATCCTAGGGGTTGGAACAAGGCCTCAGTCTTGCTACAGACTCCAACACGGCGAGCTGAATACAAAATTACCCCCCCCCTCCTACTTCTGCAGTAACTCCTCCTCCCCCCAACCCACCCATCAAGCCGTTCCCAGCTCCACTCCCAAAGTCCGCCCAGCCTGTCTCGACGGGTTTTTTAATCTCGTCTCGTCTCTGTGGGAGCGCGCCGCTGAGGGGTTGGGAAGTAAGGGTTGTGAAGTGTGAGAGAGAGCGGGGCGGGGGTGGCAGGGGCTCACCCCCGCAGCCACAATTTAATCAAAGCCCGCGTGTGCCGACTGGCGTTATTATTGCAGAGCCCCGTGTTCCCCTTCCGCACATTTCTCGCGTCGGAGTTCCGCGGCTGCTCCAGAGGCTCGGCCGTCGCACGTCTGGTAGGCTGCCGCGACCTTCAACTCGAGACTCTGCGAGATGCCAGCACTAATGATACCATAATAATAATATTAAATGTATAATAATGTACCTTGACCACGGTGCTGAAGTGATCACGGACGCACCCAGGATTCTAGCTTGGGGAGGGCACAAGAACAAATAAATAACAAATTCTGCGAAGTACAGGCAGGTAGATTTCGAAAAAGTTCTTACAGTGTATTGCAGTATATCAGTTCAGAAACATGTGCACACACTTTATTGCTACAATCTCTCAACACACATGTACTGTATGTGCATATGCTGTTATACTGTACTAGGGGCCGTAGTGGCTGAGTGGCCAGATCACTCGCCTCCCACCAATGCGATTCGGGTTAGATTTCCACCGGGGTCGGTCCCCCTGATATTCGCGTGGGGAAAATCGTGCTGGAAGATGCCGCTGGTCGGCGGATTTTCTCGGGGATCTCCCATTTCCCTCGCCCCCTCATTTCGGCGCTGATCCATACTCACGACATTCCACCCCTCACCAGTACTAAAACCTCGATGTCAAGCGCTGACCAAAATCGCTTCACTTCACAACATGAGCAGCTACGTAACCTTCCTCCAGCTGAATATGGAAATTTTCCTATAATACTGAGGGGCAGAAAACGTATCATGTTGTTTAGGAATTTTTTTATAGTGTAGATAGCTCCAGTAATCAGGACGTCGCCCAGACGTGATGGTCAACCTTGAACGCATGTCTACCTGTTTTTGTTGGCATACATCCTAGTGACCAAGACATTTTACGAATGAGTTTAGTCATGAGATGAAGGCAGTCAGGCGCTTGGAGAAAGTTTGAAAAATAAAATTTAAGGATTCATTATTGATGAGGACGCCTTGAGGCGGCCGCCTATAGGTGGAAGTATATATATTGTTTGATTTAAAGAAGTGTGACACAATAGGCGCAATGCACTTCAACCAGGCCCTAGGTGCAGGTCAATGAACTGGCGTACCAATCTTCATACCAATATCTCGCCAGTTAAGGGCGTTCACGTGGCATAAATGCGTAATTTTATAAATGCACGACATAGTGTTAGTTTTCCACTTGCGATAACTTTTTGGCTCTCTTGGTTTTCACATAGCGGCTTGTAAAAGTCAGAATTTACAAGTTACGGGAACATAGAAATTACGAAAACCAAGTGACTTACTAGAATTAAATAATTTGCACTGAAATTTGATATTATGGGCTATATGCTAAAAGACTTAAAAACACAAAGTAATTCTTTTGTACTTTTTAAAAATTTAAAAAGATGACAGTTTACTTAATATTCGTCAATTTTTAAAAAAGACAAAATTACTTTGTTGTATGTTTTAAAATATTTCAAAGTATGCCCCATAATATCTCAATTCTGTGTAAATTATTTCATTAGAGTAAGTGTGTTGGTTTTTGTAATTACTACGTTCCCTTAACATGCATATTCTGACTTTGACGTGCCGCTATGCGAAAACTGTGAGAGCTAAAATTTTTTTACAAATTGAAATGTAGTCACTAGTAACGTCTATAAAACGAACACTATGTCGTGCGATTGTAAAATTATGAATTTTTGCCACGTGAACACCCTTAAGGGGCCGTGTCAGTGTTTAAGGCGCGTGTAAGCAACCCACATTAACCACGTATAAATAAAGGATAATTTTACCGTTGGCTGTAGCATTAAGAGTATCACACACCAAAATAATCTTCGCGTTTAGAAGATACATAGTTGTTCTTGTTTTCATTGCGTTTGCCGAAGTCAAGTACAAATAATGGTTGCTACAAAATTTTCGAAAAATTTTTTTTTCGTATCACGTTGATAATGTAACCGTTTGTTACGCTTTATTTATTAGAACGCAGAGAAAATAAGAACGACACTGTCTTTGCTAAAGCGCAAATATAACGTTGATATATGCAACACTCATATTGCTACAGCCAACGTTAACCTTAATTTATATGGGGTTAATGCGGGATGCATACATGCGCCTAGGCCTCTGACACGGCCTCTTAAGGGTGTTCAAGTGCGATAAAATCATAATTTTATATATATATTAAATATCATTAGTTTGTAGACGATACTTGTGAGTACAGTTTCCTCTTACAAAACAATTTTAGCTCTCTTAGGTTTCCCATAACAAAGCTGACACTATTACATTTAAATATAAAATTATGATTTTTTCGCACTTGAACACACTTAAGGCGGCTGCCTGGCTGCCGCTCGAAATACGTGCAGTGGTTTTTTTTTTGGAGTTACGTTTTATCACAGAGACCAGTAAACATTCGTCCTCAGTGCACATCTACGAAAAAGAAAACACACTTCAGACGACTTGTAGATATTTATTTTAAGGTACCACGCACATTTAAAGCATTATTTTAAGCCCTCAAACTTGAATTAAGTCAGCTTTTCCAGACGGTTGTTTCTCACAGTATATGTACCGGATCCGTTCGAAACTGAGGTCTACAACTACGCTGCACTTCGCTACAGAGACGGGTTCAATAAAATAATATATTCCGTTCACGATAAAGTGAGCACTCTTTAAATGATCCTTTCAGCCATTTTGAAATCATCTTTACTACTTTTAACACAAAACTTCTAGTCTCTAATAACCAGTATACAGGTCGTTCGGGACAAAGTGAGCAGTAAAATTTTAACCAATGAAAGATATCACTAGCCTGAACGTTAACTATTGTTGCTTTACTGCTTGTATGGTTGGCAGCGAAACTACGAAATATAGTTCCGTTTATTTTCCGATTTAAATACAACGATTCAGAAACAAAATAAACCGATGTTTACATATTTGTATTTATATAATTAATAAACTTTTTTTTATCAAACTGATTCACTGGCTGCACAGTTTTTCGTACACGCGCAAACATCAGTGACGTGTCAAGAGAGGTTAGAAATGTCCCGTCGTTGGACGTTACGCGCGGAAAGATACGAATTGGCTGAAAATAGAACTTTAGTACGGCTTTTTTGAGTGCTCACTTTATCCTGAACCGCCTATAAACGTTTTATTACTCTTAAAACTTAACATCTTTGGCCACAGTAAATCACAGTTTTTATATTTTATAAGTATTGGGGAATGCTCTGTTTAAAGTAAACAGACTATAGGGTCACCGCTTACAGTCCCACAGTAAAACCGTTACGGCGGGAACACTGCGTGCTCGTTTAAGACTTTGGCCGGCGATATCGCAATACGTGTACCGGCCGACGTTGCTCGTAGTGCATCATCGATTTTCGCCTCACACACACAACCATTCTCTTCACCAGGCGACCTCCTTAAGACAATATTCAATGGTGACCTTTACATTTATTTACGTAAGATCAATATATGCTGTTAAACCTGCTTGTACTTTTTAAATATATTAAACCAAGACTGTCTTAACATACTGTACTGTTGTGGACATACGCCATTGCAATATTATGCCGTCCCAGAAAGCTTAGAATGAGACTAAAAAAAAAAAATAACTACAAACGAAAAAGAGAAACCAAGCCTAGTTTGACTGTAGTCAACACATCCATAAACCAAAACAACACAACATGAAAGATCCCATAAGGGATTAGTCAAGAAATGAAGGAAAATTATATAAACATCCAAAAATGAAAGATGAGATACAAAACAAATTAATCTGTATAACTCAGGACACAACAATTAAGACATCACAGACAATACTGGGACAAAGTCAATAATGAACACAAGACAGGAAAACATCAACAACGTCACAGACATCTGACTAGACGACACAACGATGAAGAAACAAAAGAACACAGTAAATTTCTAAAGACCGACTTTTCACGACTTTTCGGGAGCAGACATCTGCTCTCGCCTTCAGGTGAAGTAAAAGTCTTTGTCGTTTTTCGTTTGTTTGTTTTCCTTAGTCTCATTCTAAGCTTTCTGGGACGAAATAATATTGAAATGGCGTATTTCCACAATAGGGCAGTAAGGTATGTTATTCTGTCCCATTGCAAGAAACTCAATTACTGTCTTCCCTGTAAAGGACCGCAAAAATCGTCATATTCTGCAGCAAGAAATAAAGTTTTAAAGATTGGTGGAGGACCAGAAATTGGTATAATTGCATGTATAGGTGGTTCACTATAAAGTGAGCATTTTTGAAGACCATCCAGTCTGATAGAATAATTAAAAACTGATATTATTCTATTGACTTCAGAAATAAACTTTTGATAACGGTTCAGTCTATAAGCTTTGATATGTTACTAGATAGCTGGCGTGATCGAGGATAGATATTACATGTTAAATTATATAAGTTGCGCCCTAGTATTTGTCGAACCTACGTACATGCTGAGACGCATTGGTCGACCTGCATCTCATTTGTCTCCCGTCATGTTTGTTCTTTTTACGCATTTGGTTTTATATCTACATCGAAATTATAACAATGTCCGTTATTGAGCAGAGATTGTGGAGGGCTTGTTATATGAAATGAATACTTACCTTTCACGTTTGTGCAGTTCTGCTTAGACCTGGTACGACGATATGACAACGGTTAAAGTGGACACTCGCGGCGCAGTCTGTATGAAACCACGCATTCCGGACTCAGAGATAGACTGGGCCGAGGAAACGTCTGCCAAACTGCCTACTCGACTCGATGACGTTATGCGATAGTTTTCTGTTTGTTGGCCACCGTCTCTCCTTGCAAGCCACGAGTTGCGAGGAGTTCGCTGGTGTTCCGGAATTTCTAATTGGATAAGACTTTTCGTCACCGAAGTTGGAAGCCGGAGTGTTGCCACTGTGTTGCCAAGTCTACTATCGATTGTGAAGAATGGTGCGGTGTTGCCGCATCTATTTTGCATCTGCTACCACTCCGCGGCGTTGCCATGATTATCGTCGACAGTTGAAGATATGTTGTGTTGCCATTGTTTAGCTTTCTGGATGTTTCCGAAAGACTGAGTGGAGGGGATGCGTGTCTATTATATATAGGGGTGCGCCAGCAGCAAATGGTCAGAGACGGCGTGCTGGTTGCCCTAGGGGTAGCATGTTAAGTTAAGTATTTTTCTT
>PNEQ01124900.1:34891-78642 GCA_003012365.1 Medauroidea extradentata
AATGAATTTAAGTTACTATGGGGACCAAGGTTTTGTCCATATTACAGTTTTGGAAAATTGTTTGAATCATTTGAGGAAACAATAATATCTTGGAATGTTCGTATACCAAAGGGGCGAGTTTGTTATCATTGATGTATTTGTGGTATGATTAATGTCTTTGTATATCAAGGGGCGTGATTATTATAACTAATGTATATTTCTTTTGTTTGGAGTAACTTTGGAAAAACTCACATGAGTCTGGAGTTTGAAGGAATTGTGTAATAACTTTGTACCTGAATTTAATTGTTTTATATGGGTCTTTTTAACAAAATTTCCAAGATGCAAATATCTTGTGCCCACAAATAAATTACGAAACTTAAATAATATTTTTATTTTTTTCTATGTTTGTGAAAACATCCCTCAAACTTTTGCACCTGTAAAACTGTCTCCATCTTTTATTAATTGAACATCCATATTGGGTTTCAATGCCAATGGTGACATTTTTGTTCATCTTATTATGGCTCACATTGCTGTAGGATGTTTGAAGTTATTGTTTCAATGCTGTGAAAACTATGAGCAAATAATTATTTTAATTTTGAAAATTAACCCTGCGAACATCTACTAATAATTTTTTTTCTACATTTCAATTTTTGTATGTAGCTATATTTTCAGAATCTCAATGCAAATTCGTCCGAAAGCGGTATCTTAAATTGTGACTGCTCCCCACAGAATATAATTAAACACGTACTTCGCCATACGTCTTCTTGCTAGAGCTTTGAGATAGGCAACGCCTCTAATAACGACCTTGTGGTAAAGAAATGAATTTCAATTCTTAGATATTCGCGCATAACTGCGCACGTTGACGAGTGTATCTCTTTCTGATTGAAGAAGTTATGCTTGCATTTTTTTTGCAAAAAAAACATGTAAATTGTTGCCTAACCATTTTAACTCAAGAACTACGAGCATATGTGACCAAATAAAAAATAAACAATTTTATTTATTAAACATCTGAATAAAAAATCCATTTTCTGACAGCTACGAAGACTATCGTGTTTACCAATTTATACAGAAAAAGACCTTTAATTTTGATGTGCTGCACTGTTTGATAGTCAGCTGAGTGTGCTTGTACAAAAGTTGCTTGCGACAGAGGTAAACGCTGTTTAATTCGTGGAAACAGTTGTAAAGAGAAATGCAAACACAACTCTCGAAAAGTGGAATTCTTATATGAGACAGACTATAAGGACGAATAAGATAATGTTTGATCAACAATAGTCTATGTTACATGTGAAACGACACTAATCTCTGTGGCCTCTGTCTGTTGAACCGGTAAATTCAGTCAGAGAACTTAGTTTTTTGGGTGTCTGTAAATCATGTTAATAAGTCGCAGACCGCTATCCTGTTAGCAAGAAGCTTCTGACTTGCCAATCACAGATCTCGCGGATTCTGTAATCCGTGTCTAAGTAATACATGCCAATGACATGGCACGACATATATATATATATATATATATAACAAGTTATTTCGGAATTTCTTTTGTTCAGTAAAATGTAGATTCTGTTTATTGAAAGCAGTCGTAATTGTCTTGAAAAAGGGTACAGTCACAATATTTTTATTTAAATTTAAAATAACATTGGTGACAAAATTTAAATATTATTGACATGAATGTTACTTCATTAGCCTACTTCCCAGAGGTAAATTAGACAGATAAAAATCACTCTTCTGTTTTTGTATGTATGAGTATGCCCTCCATATCCTCTAAAACCTTTTCAACACGCCAAACTAATTCCTTCAAACTCCAACAGTATTTTGGAAATTCATCTGATTGTAGTTTCCGACCATGGTTGGTATTTATTTCCGAAATCATTTACACTGGAATATTCAAGACGCCGTTTTAGGAAACCATCAGTCAAACCCATTCTAAAATATTACATTTGTTAACAGTTCATCGGCTGAGTGTTGAGAGTTTGAGTACGTTGGGGTTATTTCTCCATTTGGAAATGTAGTGTAACTTGGACGTATAAGGATTTTATACAATGTTTTGGAAATTGCGACAACTAATGCTTGAAACAAGCTTTGAATTCAGATAGGTATTATGTTAAGGTTCCATCCGTTTTCAAAGAATGCACTACGAAACAAACAGTGATTGTTTGCTTTGGCTCGAAATCTACTCAACAGATTATCGTTTAATTTGACATTTAAATTCAGTACCGTAGGTTTCTTTGGCACACAAATGTCTTAAAGGGGATGGTGCGCCAATGCAATGAATTTTCACAATTTTCGACATATCTATTTCCCATCGCTTATTATCGAAAATCAAGGTTCGACAATCCAGAAATGATAGTTTGGTACAACGTTATTACTTTACTACATAGTCACAGGCTGTCTTATTTTTGGAGCAGTGATGGCAGATAGGAAAAAGATACATTTTTCCTATCTGCCATCAGTGCTGCAAAAATAAGAAAGTCTATGACTATGTAAAAAAATAAAAAGGTGTACAAAAGTGTAATGTATGGATTGTTGAGCCTTTATTTTTATAATAAGCGAGGGAAAAATATTTATGTCGAAAATTAGGAAAATTCGCTGCTTTGGCGTTCCAACTCCCCGAAAATTTGTATTTGTAAAATTGCGGGGAAAAATATGTATTTTTTGTCGACTTGTCACAACACGAAACTATGAGACGAATTGCAACCAAAGTTGGTATGCAGAACGAATTAATTAATTAATTTTTTCCTCACGATATCACGGAAACTGCAGTGATTCTGCAAACACTTTCTAATAACGCAGAAGAAAATACTCTTTTTTTAAATGGCCGAGACACTTTTTTTATAAATGTCTGTCATTTATTTGCTTTATATCTATATTTTTTATTTGGATCGTGTCGAAAATTTAGTTGGTGACACTTGAAAGCTTTTCTTAAAAAACTTAAGCGTTACCTTTTATTCCATCTCCATTTAATATCGTTCTCTTTTAATATTATTACAGCTCTCTGTTTTGATTTTTCTTACGAAGCCGAACAGTAAAAAGGAGTTGGCAGAGAACTAATTTCCGCTTTCCCAATAGGTCTCGCCTCCATGGCGACTATCGTATCTGTCGATATTCAGTTTCGTTATTTTCTGCCCCCTCCCTTCTAGTATCAAACCGTGAATGGAAATTGCGATATTGATCTTTATATTAAATAGTCTTATAAACAGCATATAGTTTTTTATTAAAAATTTTGTTTTGAGCCTCAGACTAACTGTATTAAGATGCACTTATTTATACACTTCAAATAATTTTACCCAATGACACTGTGTTTATTACCTCGATACTCTGTAATCATCTGTAGACCTTGCGCAACTAAACGTCGTGCTCTGGTGGATAAGGGGCCGGAAAATGAGGGTTCGAGTCCAACATTTTGTTCACACGATTACTTTTTAGAACGGTTTATCTGAATAACGCAAATTTGGCTAGGGAAATCGAAATGTTCTGCTAATTAAACTAATTAGACTCAACGCACAACTTATACGATTTGTTTAACTCTATAAATATTTTATTGGTTTATTTTTAATAATAATAAAGTCGTAGCCGAGATCAAAAAGTGATGATTTTTTTTAGACCAGCTTTGTCATATCATTTACGTCCAGACTGATGGTTGCTTAGTATGGATCATGACACGTTTATATATGTCTGCAATCTCAAATGTATGACATTTAAATTGGAAATTTTTTGCGACTTAATTTTACGTTTCCTGCTGAAAATCTTACTGGGGCTGTCTGTGCCAGTGTGAAGCTTACTAAAACAATTTAAAGTTCCGTTTTTATGTATTCATATACACTTTTGTTTTGAATTTAAGGTATTCATAACATTTATATTAGAATGGGGATATGTTTCCAAATATTTACATTTACATAAAACTAAATATTTTGCTGTCGTGCGTAGGTATATTGTTAATTAAACTGCTTTGTTGGGTAAACAAAATCAGGCTCGTTGTGTTCACAATTGAGTTAAAAAAAAACATGATATGTATTTATTCTAGTTAAATGCACGAGTATCGAGCGTATCAGACATTGCTGTGATCATGAAGATCCAGTTGTGTATATCGTAAACGTGCATTCTCAAAAAATTAAAAAGCATTTACTTACAGACTTGTTAAACATTATTTTCATTAGACGACGTTGCTACAAATTCATTTAATACGATACTCATCCGAGACGGAATGTTAAAATTGCGGTATTATATTTTGAAGGGAAAAAAGCATGCATTAAAATGGATGTCAAACATTTAGCGAATTTAATTCAGAAGAACTGCGTGAAAACAATAATTCTTACAATGCAAACTAACGTAATTCCTTGGATTAAAATAAGATCACGTATTGGGGCGTCGCGTACCACGCGCTTTAAACACATTGCAGTGTGTTTGAAGGTATCTTTTTTTTTTCTCGAAACTATTCCACATGTGCCCATTGTGTCAATGTACGAAAAGAAAATACATTTTAAACGATGACGGAAAGGTGGTTTCATAACGTCCCGTCAATTATAAAAATATTTTCGGAGCCCCTTAAAATGGCTTTAAAAAAAAAAATCCAAACTGCCGTATCTGAAACACTATTCGTGGGATTCATGTGAAACTACTCCAGAAACATGCAATCTGGGGTGGACCTATGGGAGGGGGCAGGGGGGGCAGACTGGCCCGGGCGTCGGGTTAGAGGGGGCGCTGGTGGTACCGAAAATTTTTACTTGGGAATTAAATGTTTATTAGTGTAAAATGATACAATATCTAACAATATTTGTGATAGCTAGTAAGTAGGCTACATGTTTTATGTATTTGTACTAAAAGTTTACGTTGTTAATTCAAGACAACGTATGCAAGATACGTTTATTACTGAATGAGTGAGTGAGAGAGCTTTTGGTCAGCAGCAGTCTTTAGCGCTAGTGAACGAGTGACATAAAGTGAGTATGGAGCAGCACCGGAATGAAGGGGCGGTGGAAACGGAGATCCACGAGAAAACCCGCCGACCAACGGCATCGTCCGGCACGATTCCCACATGCGGAAATCCGGTGACCGGATTCCCCGCCGGGAACCGAACTCGGATCGCGTCGGTCTGACAATTCGGCTGCCGCGGCCCCAAGTGTTGTATATGTTTCATGATTTCTACGTAAACATTTTAAGTTCTAAACGAAATCTAAGGTGTCTATTCCTGCACTATTCGTAATTTTAATGGTTTCACGTCAAAAATAATAGGCGTGATATACTACAACACCATCCATGCGCCATGCGAGAACTTCTCTTAATCACGAGGTTTGTTAGAAATGTCTGAAATATGCAACAGTAACCATCAATGTAGGGTTATTCACTGCGTCGGCTCGGTGGCGTGCGAACGCCTCACAAACCCGGACGACATGGAAACCGCTAAACAGCCTCGCCGGGCCCACGAGGCTTCGTTATGAAGTATTGAAAAGCGGTTCATCGCCAAATCAGTGCATGTCCGCATCTGCCAATGGGAGCTTCATTAACGACCGCGGTTTTGGTTATGTACACTTTTTTTTGTGTGTGTGTTCGTTTCCCGTGTGCAATTTTTTTTTCTGTTGCCCGCGAGAAAATGCGAGTGCGAAACCTGATTGCGAGCCTCGTTCCGATGAATGTCCCGTCGATATTTTCCATGCTTAATTGACGCGAGTAGCCGTGATTGCTGGGAGGCCGGCGAAGTATGCTCTGTTGTCGAACACTGTTGCCAGCTCGGCATGGTGGATCTTCAGGTTGTGGTTTAAGAGGGCGTGGTACATAATTCGACGCTAAACGCATTTAAGGCTCGGCATCAGCCGCCATATTGAATTATTACATTTTTCGCTCTTATGATGTTCTGAGAAGAAAAATGTGAAATTCGCATTTTTATATTAGTTCTATTTAACTTGTGCTACAATAGAAGCATCGCAGTTTAACTTTTAACGTTTATTTAAGCTGCAATCAGTCATTTAAATTAAGAGCACAAAAAAAGTTGCTCGACTGATTGCGATATAATTATACGTTAAAAGTTCAACTGCGATGCTTCTATTGTAGCGCAAGGTAAATAGAATTGATATTATAGTAACAAATTACACATTTTTCTTCTCAGAATTTCATAAGAGAGAAAAATTAGATATTTTGATATGGCAACTGATGCCGAGCCTTAATCTGTAATTGTAGGTTTCTTGAAGCCAACTTGTGAAAATTAGACAATAGCAATCCTAGACAATAGTTTTAGCCAACGTTTTAAACAAAATTGTTTCCAGTGTTACGAACTTCTGGAACACAATCTCTGACGCCGGAACCTCGTGCATTTCACTGCGGCGTAAGAGATCACACGTAACGAATTAGTAATTTTGGATAAATATTTACTCATAAAGTTGGCAAACACCATTATCTAGGATTGTCATTGAGTATTTTATCCATATTGGCTTCGATAAAGCGTAGAAATCAATCGATGTTTTCAGCGTTTATTTATATACCACGAACTTTTAAGGGCGTCGCCAAAAATGCGCCTCAAATGCGTTGCGACGTACAGAGAAATAACTTACTTTTCCATATTGACCAATCTACAATGTACGAAAAAACCACACATCGGATAAGACATAATGTCGTTGCTAAGACACCAAGCTCATTAAAAACACTGTTTCGAATCAATTCAACATCTTTTCAGACTACGGTACTTCAAAATTTACTAACTGGATGTAGGCCTTGATGAAACTAGGGTAGAATCGTAGAAACCTGCACTGAACTTTGCTATAAATTTTCCACCAATAAAATTATTGGGTTACCGCTTAAGAGTGCGTGGTAGATAAATAAACGCTGAAAACATCAATTGATTTCTACGCTTTTTCGAAGCCAATATGGATAAAATACTCAATGACAATCCTAGATAATGGTATTTGCCAACTTTATGAGTAAATATTTATCCAAAATTACTAATTCGTTACGCGTGATCTCTTACGCCGCAGTGAAATGCACGAGGTTCCGGCGTCAGAGATTGTGCCTCAGAAGTTCGTAACACTGGAAAAAATTTTGTTTAAAACGTTGGCTAAAACTATTGTCTAGGATTGCTATTGTTTAATTTACTCAAATTGGCTTCAAGGAACCTACAGTTATAGATTAGTGCTTTTAGTGTTGAATTATGTACCACGCCCTCTTAAAGTCCCACAGTAAGCATGGATCTGCTGGAATCTCGCTCGCTAGTTCATGGCTTAGCCCATTGTGACATGCAACATTTGATGCGAGCTTCGAGGTCGCCCTTATAAGGACATGCTTCACCTTGGAAGTTTCACTGCGACCTAGAATGGCCTCTGATGTGGGTGCTTGTATGCAAGTTATAGAAGTTTTGGTTTGGTAGTCGGTCTTGTAAAAATATTTCTTGCAGTGCGGAATTTTGAACCAATTAGAATAGCGTTTATAGACATCTAGTGAAGTGTTTTGTGGTTTATATTAACTTTATTTGAAATGCAGTGAATGAAAGTTTGTAGACGAGATTTGAGAATTATCTAAAAGGTGCGATAAATAACAATTCAATAGAAATATTTTACACATAAAATTAGATACGATTTTCTTTTCTTTGTTGTTTTATTAAAATAATTGTTTCCAATGTATTAGTCTATGAGCAAACACAATTAAACAAAATTCTCATGGCAACTTGTTTTGGGACAAGTATTTCTCTGTTATTCCATTGGTATGGTAAGTCAGCTTTACGTCACGTCGACAGCGAGGTCATTACAGACAGTGTAGCACATCTCGGTACAATGACAGGAGCTGGGAGAGGAGTCGGCCGTGGCCTTTGTTAAGGAACTACCCCAACATTCGCCTGGAGAAATTTTGGGAGTCCATGGAAAACCGAAATCAAGATGGTCGGAGCAGGGCGATCGATCCTGGTCGTCCCGAATGAGAGTCCAACGTGTTACCATTCCGTCACCTTGCTCGGTGGTATTCCATAGATACCTTCATAGATGTCTGGATCAGAGATAAGATAATAGTACAGAAGGAGCATTAGCAGCCTACACTGAGGCCAAGCTGACTTTGTTTATTCAGGTTGCAATATGGCGGAGTGTTTCTGTAGATGTATTGAGAAACTTTACTATGGTTGGCCAACCCAAAGCTGCATTATGCCCGTTACTATGGTAATTAACAACATTTTTCAGACTGAATTTATTTGTTTGGACATACGTCATTTAGTCATGCACTCCCATTGCACAATTCTTTCAAAGATAACATTTTTCAGTTACTAATTTGGCGGATGGGCTCCTCCTCTTCCGTCTCAAGGCTTCATACGATTCGCCTAAAGACAAAGACAAACGTTATGCTCCATCTGTGTGTTTCTCTAATCTCTGGTCAGGATGGAGGCTCGCATAGCAGGCAATGCGGAAGCGTTTAGCAGACCTAGCATAGAATATTTGTGTCTTGTCTTACGTCGTTTCAGATGGCCGCTTGCCCTGGCCGCCGAACGGTGTGCAGAGATTCGGCCGTTACAAGATTATTCGAAAACTGCTCATCGCACGTGAGTGACGTCTGCTTAGGAATAACATTCAAAGAGCAATACACAAGTGTATGCCTGTTTCAGGTGTACAACTACACATTGAAGCATATTATCTACCGGCCGAAAATGGCAAGGAAGGTTGTCTTTGCGGTCCGTTTCAGGAATGAAAATCATGATTCAGAGGCGTGTACACTACACCTTTTTGTCACTCGTAATTTTGCATAATGACTCGTAAATGTCAAAATTTGCATGTTATGATTTTATGTATGCCACTAAAACCAAGTGACATACCAAACTATAAAAAAAAGTCACGGTGAATAACATTATAACAATATAGCAGGCCACAATTTGACTTATATGAAGAACAAAGTAATATCAAATTTTTGTGTTTAAATTAAAATGATGAAATTTGCAATTAAAAATTATGAACCTGATATTTTAAAATATGAAAGTAGACGATGAAAATTGCTGTAGACTGTGGCCGTAATATTACGTCATAAAAATATATTAGTCGCCGCAGAATGTCTCATAGCTTCTAAATGTATGCGAGCAGACTGCACGCCAGTTATGTGACTTGCGCCTAGAGACTAGGGGGAGGCGTGTTACGCATGCTCTATCGTCTTTATAGCTTCCGCACTTCTAGGCTTTGAACCAGCCCAATACAGTCTCACAGGCGGTCACCTTAAGGGTGTTCCAGTGCGATGAAATCATAATTTTATATTTATATGGAATAGTGTTAGTTTTATAGACGAAACTTGTGAGTGCAGTTTCCTCTCACAAAACAATTTTAGCTTTCATAAATTTTCTCATAACGGTGCGTCAAAATGAAAATGTGCGTGTTCTGCTGCCGTGCAAATAGTGGAAACCAATTGACTTACGTTAGTGAAATAATTCACAGTGAAATAACATACTATGGGCTACGTAATAAAACATTAAACAAAAACCGTGAACTATTTTTGTATTTTAAAAAAATTGCTAATTTTTCGACTTTTTTCCCTGTACTTTCGCGATTTTTTAAAGAATTCAAAATATTAGGTTATGGTCATTTAAATCCTTTATTACATAGCACATAGAATGTAATATCACAGTTACTTATTTTCTTTATGTACGTAGGTGAGTTGGTTTTCACTATTTGCATGACAGCAGAACCAGCAAATTTTGACTTTGACGCACCGTTATGAGAAAACTATGAGAGCTTAAACGGTTTTGTAAGAGGAAACTGTACTCACAAGTATCGTCTACAAAACTAACACTATTTTATAAAGATATAAAATTATGATTTTATCGCACTTGAACTCCCTTAAGACGTTTATGCATCTGACGCATGAACTGCGTTGCAGCGTGCCCCTGCAATTCTTGTATACGCGAAACAGCTATATTATTCACGATATGTTTACCTACAAAAATAAAAACATACGGTTAAAACTAGGCTTCTCTCATTTTAAAACTGGAACATTTTATTATAAACATGTTTTGGGCCTCCTCAAAGATGCCAAAACCGGCTTTTTTTTTAGACAGCTGTAACTGGAAAAATACCCTCGCATTCATAAAACACAAAGTTGGAAGCATGCGTTGGGCTAAACTACAAACATTCAACAAATAAAATTGTAGGGACGCCGCTTGAAGTCCAATAGGAAAAAGAGTAGTAGGAAAACCCTACAAGCCAGTTTGTCGCGCCGCGAATAGATGTGATGCTGTTACCGTCGAGTGTGGAAAGCTGAACCTTATCGCTTCACTGCCTCCGCGCATCAAACGCGCGGATAATTACATCCCGTGTAAAGGCCTCTTAAGGAGGTCGTCTACCTGAGAGCCGTGGCGAGAGCATGGTTATGGGTGTACGTGTTAAATTATAGGTATTCTGTGGGGTTCAATCACTTGCCACGTTATAACTTATTTTGAAAAAAAAAAAAAAAAAAAAAAAAAAACATTTTTATGGCTGATATGAAAATTGTATTGCTACAGGAAGTGAAACATAAAATAGTAGGTGTTTTGGAATGTTTTATTTAATTAGCATACTTAATCGCTCACAGTTTTCAACGTATTGTGAAAACAACCTGAAAATTCTAAGTTAATTGATGTGAACCGCGCCGATATGAACAAAAAAGTCAGTGGTTGCATGTACTGTATGTAGGTTCAACGGATTATAAGCCGCATCTTGTATCATTTAACACGTAATTAATTCTCTATAATTTCTCTCTCCAAGGGCCTAGGTTTGGCAGCATCCTTAATTAAATTCCTGATAATTTTACAATTATTTCCGATAGTATGTATAAAAAGAACTTAATATTGATTCCTAAGACTCGCTACGCTGTTTTAACACTTATGCGTATTTGTTAACGCTGAATTTTTTCTGTAACTGTAAATCCCACAGTTTTTTTACTATGGCATTCCTATTGTAAACAACTAACATTATAAAAATGAGTTAAAAATCAATCGGAATATTTTTTTAAAGATGAACTGTGCATTATTTTGCAATAAAAGACTGCATCTAATTGTACATTGACGCTCTGTGCACAGTCTCGAATTTTTGCAAAGCTCTGTGTTGAAAGTAATGTAATTTACTTACACCAGTGTGAAAAGAAAACTAATTAACATGGCCTTAATACGATGCTGGGACTGCCTTGAGTTTCATGGCACAGACGCGACAAAACCTTAAAGGCGACAATGACACGCGCATCAAATGCTGCTGCATCGCTACTCCCCAAGCACTGAACTAGGGTTAGTTCCGTTGCCAGCACCGTTGCGAACACATGAGAAACTGCGCAACGTCGTTTCATTACTCCCATAGTATATTTACCATGTGAAACGGAGCTGGTTTTGTTGAAAAACGAAACAGCAATAGTCGAACATTATTCAGTGACTTATTTTGAATCTAAATATAATAAACCTAAATGTAATAAATTTAATTATAACCATACTTTTTATTTGTGTTTCCAGATTTGTACACAACTTAGTTCCGCACGCGTGTGTATGTGTGTATGTAGGCCTGTATATATGGACGGCCCCAGGGTAAAAGGTAACAAGTCACATTTTGGTGATTTTTATTTTATTTCATTGATAAGTCGCTTTTTTACGTACGCTTCTTTGGGTAAAATGTAACATGTCTAGATACAATACAAACTAAGGAAATTAGAATGTGTAAAATGAAACAAGTTAAAGACATCAACTTTAATATTAAGTAAAAGGGAATAAGTGGACTTGTTCCATTTTACTTAGTCTGATTTATTATTTAAGCAATACGTAAAAGGAAATAAGTCTGACTTGTTCCATTTTACTAATATTACTGGGCGGCCATGATGTACTTATTCCATTGCAAATGAATAAACACAGTGCAGAAATTTGGTAATTTATTATGTATGGCTTGCTAATTTTGTATGTGTGACAAAATATTTTATATAGACGAGAAAGAAGATAACATTTTCACATGTCTGAAAACAATGGCTATAATAATTGTATAATTAACAGTTTGAATACAGAAATCCGTGGAAACGAAGGAAATTAAGATTTTATTACATCTTTGGAAGGAATGACTAATTATAACTGTTTCTCAATGTTGTGACATTATTATACTGACCATGTTTTCGTTGGTAGTACCTACGACATGTTTAGTAATACAAAGTTTACCAGCCTGAATTACAACAAAAATAACATTGACGTAATGTATGTGCATTAGTTGAAGTTAGTAGTCATGCTACAACATGCAAGATGTAAAAAAATATTGGAAATGGCCAAAGAACAATCACATCACAGTGAAGGTAGGTAGACCTTTACTCAAATATGTACTTTACTTTAATTTCCACATTTCAAAAATTGTATCTTATTGTTATAATGACAGTGAGGGTAATAAAGAGATCAACTCTGTTTATGGCACATTATTACTCTCACGTGTGACATTTCAAATCAATTCCAAACACTCTATTACCTACATGTACTTATATGAGAATATACTAATATAATAGTAAGCAACATAACCTGAAATTAATTTAACTTACATAACCTAATTCTGTAAGTTTTAGATTAGGCCTGTGTTTATGATAAAATAATATTTATTGATGCTTGTACGGCAGCATGTAAGGAATCGGCATGATGAAATAACAAATAATATTCGATATTAATGTTTATTGTCAGATAAGAAAATATAATTATCAGCATTTTATTATGTTTCTTCATTACTATGTTATTAGACACTACCAACATTATTCTTTATGTATTGCAGGCCCACCGAAAAAGAAATTTGTTAGACAACTGGATTTTGAGGCACACACAGACAGGGATCAGATATGTGGCGCAGAAAATCCACAAGTATACCCGAAGATGCAGATGAAGCTACAACTTCTTTGGGAAACTTCATTTCAGCCGAAGAAAGCAGTGTATGTAAAGCCTTGTAAAGATACATGGATATCATTTTTGAACAAAAAGTTTTTCAATGTGACTTGCACTGAGTGACTGGCCAGTTTGTGTCCAAGTCGCTAGTGTACGTGTGCTTGCATTTTAGTAAGAATCATTTAAATGTCAGTTCTAATTTTTATCCAGCATGAATTAACATATTAATTCTTAAATCTTCATTGCATAAAATTTTATTAAATACGCATGTTATTAACTAACTAGGAATTTTGAAAATCCAAATGGAAAATACATCTTGCATTGATGAGAATTAAAACATTTTTCCCTTGCTTATTTTACCACACTGTTCCATTACAAGACTTTGTAAAAATTGCAGTCAATTAATTTGTAATTGATATTTTAATGGGCAATAACTAACAATGCATTCTCAATTACAGGAAGACGACTATCCTGATGACAGTGACATTGATCCTAATTATGCACCAGATGATCGGCAAAACAGGATGCCAGCTGAAGTTTCTGACTCCAGTGATAGTGATATGTATAATGATGATGTAAGTACAACAAATGAAAAACGAGGCAGCAGGGGGAGATCAAGGGAAACAAGAAATAGTAGGAAAATAAAACGTAATACAGGACAGAGTTATGTGACTGAAAGTGGAAAAAATATTACAGCAAGATCGTTTAATAGGTTATCGCATTGCCGTATGAAATGTGAACTTAAAGTGAGCACAGAAAAACAGCAAGAACTATTTCAGCAACACTGGCGAATGGGAACTCATGACAGAAGAGCATCTTATATCGCAAGCCTAATGACATTCAGCAAACCTCAAGTATCAAGAAAAAGAAGAAATACACCTTCGAAACAGAAAAATAGAGTGGTGACATTTAAGTATCATGTTCCCATTTCTGGCATCAGTGTGAATGTCTGCAAGCACTGTTTTTTGCAAATCTTTGCTGAAACACCAACATTTGTATGGGTCATCGGGCAGCAAAAACAAACCTCACCCGGGAGCACTACAACACCAGACAAAAGAGGTTGTCATGAGCCTCCAAATAAAACTCATGGGACTAAATTGGATAAGATTAAGGAATTCCTCAATGCACTGCCCACAAATGAAAGTCATTACTGTCGAAAGGAAAGCAGCAAGAAATATCTGCCCCCTCACCTGACTATATCTGAATTATACAGGAAGTATTGTGAAATCGAAGACAAGCCAGTCAGTTACACAATATTTTCCAAACTTTTTTCTGAAGCAAATATTACAATAAAGAACCCAAAAAAAAAGATACTTGTCGCTTATGTGACGAATTGAGTATGAAGTTAAAGTATGCAGGTAATGAAGAACAAAAATCATTAAAACAACAGCAAGAGATACACCACACTGAAGCTGAACTGGCTTATCAAGTCAAAATGTCAGACAAAAAGCTGTCCAAGACTGATAACAGCATGACTGTACTTGCATTTGACCTTCAGCAATGTCTTCCGACACCGTCCCTACAAACCAGCGTGGCCTTTTACAAACGACAACTGTGGACATTCAATTTGACAGTGCACAACATGAAGGACGATCAAGCAACATGTTTTGCATGGTACGAGTCATTGGCAAAAAGAGGGGCAAATGAAATTGCATCATGCGTGTGTAGAGCAATTGTGAACCTTCCTGAAGACATCAAGCACGTTGTTCTGTACAGTGACTCATGTCCTGTACAGAATAAAAACACACCCTTTCTTGCTATGTGCCAGTATGTTATGCAGGAGAAGAAAATTGACACATTAGACCATAAATTCATGGTCCCTGGTCACACTAGAATGGAATGTGATAGTGATCATGCGCTGATCGAGAAAACGAAGAAAAGGTATCCTACGCAAATCAGTCATCCTCACGACTGGGCACAGCTGATCAGAATTGCCGGAAAAAAGAATCCCTTCAGTGTAGTTGAACTTACACAGGAAAACTTCCTTGACTATACTTCACTTCTCAGAACTGACATACAGATGAGGAAATGTAATGAAGATGGAGACAAGTTCGTATGGCAACAAGTCAGGTGGTTACGATATGTTCAAGACAAGCCAACAACAGTGTTTTATAAAACATCTCTGAAGGAAGAAGATACCTTCTCTGCTATGGATATGACACGCCGCCAACAACCGCGCCCTTGTCTGAAGCCACAGAAATGTTACAAAGATGTAGTGCCAATTTCTGAAGAGAAAAAGAAGGATCTCACGACATTACTCCCATATATACCACCTGTTTTTCATGTGTTTTATGAGAACTTGAAAACCGAAAAGGATGTCACTGATCCGATTTGTGAATCTGACGAAGAAAACTAAAGGATATTAATAACTATAGTATTGGAAGCTAAAGTTAAGCATTATTTTCTATTTTTTGTTACAAAATAGTCCTGTAAATGTTATGAATCTTGTTTTATCCTGCGTACTATTCAATTTTAATATTATATTATGATATGCATGTATTTTATTATAAATTGATCGACAAATGCTTACGTATAATATCCAAACACAGCTTGTTAATTAACATTTAAGGAAGTAAAAATATTTGTGTAAAATGCAACAAGTCAGTGAAATAGTTGTGTAAAATGAAACAAGTCACCTAAAATCATAAGAATAAAAAAAAGTGTAATGTAATTGTTAGAAATTGTGACTTTGTTACTAAATAACGGCAAATTTCTATAATAAAAAATATATGAATTTTTTTGTTTAACTATGAAGTTATTTATCTCTCCTGAAAAAAGTAAAATTTTGACTTGTTAACTTTTACCCTGGGGCCGTCCATATATATATATATATATATATATATATATATATATATATATATATATAGTACATTATAGGGTACGCCTAACTTAAAAAATTACTTTTACATATGCGAAGAGGGTCTCGAAATACTGTAAATAAAGATCGTCGTGTCTCAACTGTGACACTGTGCAAGCCTGATTTTTTTCCTTTCGAAAATAAGCACACGGCCGATTTGGTGTTCGCTACCGCTCGAGGCGCCGGTCACACCTAACTGAATGTCGCATTCGGCTCGTTCACTCGTGCTCGCTCTGGTGTAAACCAGGCTTAACACGAACATTGAGCTCGCTGATATGCATCTGCCACACGGGTCCGCTGATAGCAATGGACGGGCCCGCACAGCTGTTGTGCGCCCAGCGGAGGCAAACTCCCAGCTACTCCTTTGCACGCTTGCACCAGAGATTGCCCGACAGCGGATCCTTCATTGTGAACACGCAGGAACGTGAGCGAAGATTAAGCAACGCCAAACAAGGAGGAGACTGTGCTTGATCTCGTACAACACAATACCGGTATCAGTACGCGGGCTATCGCGCAAGGAGTGCGTTTCAGTGTTGTTAGACGTACCATGTTCATGGTACTTGTACTATTATTTGGCCTGGTGTACCGTGTACCATGACGAGGCTGTCATGGTATGCAAACGTACCATAATCTGACTACCTACTGGATTTCTGACGATTTTCATTGTAATGTATACTCGACGACTCGACGAAAGAAAAAAATTGAGGCTTGCTGCAGGAATTTCAAGCCATCTTATGAGATGATGAAGAGGATTAAGAGAATGATCATTGCGCCAATCTTTCAATGCCAAATGTTAAAAATTTTTCCAAGCTTGATCTAATTCCATTTGTACATATTTAATACCAGTATTGTAAAATTAAAAAAAAAAAAAAATTGTTACGTAATGAAAACTTTATAAACAAAATGAAGTTATAAATGTAACATGTTTTCAGCCAGTGTACCATAATTTAGAATGTTCCTTACCATAACGGAGAATTGACGATCTAACATCACTGACGCGTTTCCGACCGTGTATTGTTATGTGATTTCCTATCGTCTGGGTGTACTCTATCTCTCTCTCCTGAAAGTTTGTAACCGCTGTACTAATATATCCTATCCTGTACATATTTTTAATGCATGTATTTCTTACCAGCACCATGCAATCAGTAGGCATGTTAAGTCCTCCTTTGCAACTTTAGCATACTGTAGCAACGACAAGTTGTCTTTTAGAGAAAAATTACATTATGATTATGAATGTTAGGTGTAACGCCAAAACAGACAATAAAATGGTTATTTAAATGGAATTTGATAGAAACTGTTGAGAATGCCATACATTTTTGTATTTTCTTACCTGGGTATGATACAAGACTCAAATACCTATCTTAAAGTGTTCTTACATTAAATGAACACACTAAACATTAAGTTATTTTTGTCAGCCAGGCACGTGCATTATTCATTACGAATGCTGTCCGCATAATAAATGATTTTCGGAACAGATTTACCTGTAATTTACTTAACACTACAAAAAGTGGTTATGCAATTTGAAACAGACTATACCTAATGGTTAGTCTTAGTCGTAAACTTAAATTAAAGTGGCCAGTTTTGTAACAAGTTTTAGTAGCATTATGTTTATTCACACAAGTTGGGACATGCAAAATATAATTAAATTTACGCGTTTAACAATTACTGCATCTCTTTTTCAACTCTCTGTTTCATATCGTTCGGTTGTCATTGTCAGTTGGTTGAGAAAAATATGTATTGTAAGCAACTGTAAGAAATATAAGAGGTTTAAGAAAATAATGAACCGTCCAAGTTTTTCAGGCCCCAATTAGTTTCATCTGTTTCTGCAACAACTCCATCTGTAAGGTTGTAGGCCTACATCCGTAGTACGCCATGATTATTATTTAATGTCATTAACTTATTTATTCGTGACATGAAAACAGATTTTGTTTGATTATGCGACTTTACACACTCACTATGCTTACTTATTGTGATCTACAGATAACCGAGTGTTTGCCAATATAACTTGTTGCTGTTGCCGCAAGGCTTTCAAACTTTGAGGGCTCAAGACTATCTCTGGAGTTTAGAGATAATTAGCCGGTAAACATTTCTGGCGAATGTTGTGTTAATTTAATGCGGGAAAATGCTCGCGCTTGGAACAGACTTGAGGGCTTTGAAACTCACGCACAATTACTAGCTCTTTTAGGCAGGCTGGATGTGAAACTTCGGTAAGCCTCGCTACCTGGGTTGTTTCATCGACTGGTATTTTTAGTTGGTTGTCATGAAGGATTAACTTACTATATCGTAAAAAATAAGGTGAAATCAGTGTTCCAGCAATCATTCAAATTATTACGTAGCGTAATTAAGTATACTTTGTTGATGAATACAGCCACAAGTTTGTCGTGATTATATTTTTTTGCAATATTTTGTTACAATGTGCCTTACATGCATATCAGCAGTTATGTTTCAAGGCTATTAACAGCGCGGCTTTGTTTAGTCACGTCACACACTTGACTATGCCTGTCAGGATATGGTTATTGGGACACCATACGTCTGTCATTTTCCAGTAGAACACTAAGGGCCATTATAGCAGTTGGTCGTCATTCGAAAGAGGTTTATAATATCGGCCCTAAGACAAGTGAGAGTTGAAACGTACACTCAAAAAATAGTTTGTAAATTTACCAGACGTGCGTATAGGAGCGCTAAGAAAGTAGGTAAGGTAGAATAGTTTCACAGACATCCATGGTAACACTCTTAAACCTAATTATAAAACAGTAAAATGCATACTAAAATTACCAGACTTGTATATAACAACTGTAAAAGTTTGCATATTTACAAGACTGCGTCTGGGATAATAACTTCCTAAATGTATTAGGAAGTATTTTTACAGTGTAGAATCACTGACCACGAAGCAGAGCTGTAGATGTCATAAGGTAATGAAACCAAATGATGCCAAAATTTTATCGTCATAATATCGTGGCTCAATTGATGAAGTATTAATTCTTAATACTGAGTTATAGACAATGTTTCACTTAAAATTCTAACCATAAATTACTTAATTACTAAATTAACAATATACTAACAATACATTTCTTGGCTTCAGGGATTAATTAATGTCTGAGTGATCGCAACTACCGTCTCACTGATCATTGAGGGTTTCAAGGCTATTTAAATATTTGGGTTGTACGACGTCATTATGTACAGTACGAAGTCTCAGTGGATACTGCGTGTGATTGGTTGTCCAGGCGACTAATGGAAAAGGTCAACCGACCTGCTGGATAACGAATAACAGGCAGGATATACTGAGACCGTCTGTCTCGTTCAACCCAGGTGTTCAATCGCCTTGAATCAATGAAGGTGCCAATTGTAACGTTCGGTGAAACTTTGATTCTTGCAACTAAAAAGCATGACTCCCACCCGGAAATTTAGGTAGTTATCATGACAATGGTTGCGAAAACCTAGAAACTGTTACCGAAATACTAGCTGGAACGTGGTTTCGGTCTAACCTCTGCGTTGCATGACGTGACATGATGATTTACGAGTCACTAACTTTCTGTGCTAATTTATCTATGGTGTCATTAGTTTGTAGACTGGCATGATAGAAGAATTGTGAGATATTTTTGAAATTGGCTCAAAGTACAACAAACAGAATAAGAAATAGTGTTTTGGGACAGTAATGAAAAGGAAGGAATGGCGGTATCTAAATGAAGACAATTCTGATGACTATTGTTAGAGTTTGTTTGAGCTTCCGTTCTGCGATACAGATGAACTGAGGGCGTCTGTCCAGCTGCAGATGTGATCAGTGTAAGCTGTTGGAATGGCCCTGACGATCAACTCAAGTAACAATCCAAAAGTTATTATTGCTACAACGAAGAGAAGTAACATTGAGTTATTTAATGATATTTTTATGCCGGTTTCACTCAACACCCCAGAAGAGACTAAAATAGTACTACCTAAATGTGATAGAGAAGTAACATTGAGTTATTTAATTATATTTTTATGCCGGTTTCACTCAACACCCCAGAAGAGACTAAAATAGTACTACCTAAATGTGATAAAGGACTTCGTAAAATTGTGAATACAGCTTTATGATTACTAGTATGTTGCTTTGTGGGATTATGTCATTAATATAAGTAGAAGGAATGCTTACTGAACTCCAGAGTGAACGATATAGGCCTATCCAGTTTCACAACTTTTCATTATTTTCAGTACATAGGCCTAATTGTTTACGAGTTATTTCGTTTATCAAAGTTAATTTCACTCACGTATTTTACAATAGGTAAAACACCCTTATTCGCATCTCAGTCCAGCATCTTTCATATAATACAACGAACACAGCGTATTACGTCGTTACCGTATACACCACAGCGGTTAAGGACAAAAACGACGAAATATCTTGTCTGTAGGTAACTCGAACCAGGGATTTAGTGGTTCAGTGCCCCGAAATAATTGACTTGTACTCGAGCTGTCTGCGTTGTGTGATAACGAAGACCCAGTATTGCTTGTCCGTTGACCGTTGTGAAATGCTGGATGCGACATGCGAAGTCATAGCATTCAAACACGCGATGAATAATTTCAGTGGCCTTCAGAAAGCAGCCATGCGGTTTCAACAAGCTGCAACCATCAACATGAAACCTTTAGAATGTTTTGAAATTTTTTCCATGTCAATATGCGTCAGAGTAAGAGCAGCATCAAATTGGTTTGGTATTAGCTGATTGTAGCCGCAATAGGCGTGTGTAGGGACGTAAAAGAGAAAATTATTCGTATCATTTATTAAATTTTTGTGTGTTTTTAAATACATTGATAAGGAAACGCTTGGAATAGAGGAACAAACACTGAAATAAAAACCCTTGTTGGTAAAGATGACGGTTTATCGCGGGAGAACTTGACTGTTTGCTGGGTTTCAACGTGTTCAGCTTAACAAAAAATTACTGGCTTTCGCTTGTACTTGGAGTTCGTACCCTATTTGACTGAGCCAATAAGATTCCCGCTGTTATATTATTTGATTGGCTGATATTGGTCTGCAGAGAGCTACGCTGTGTCCGACGTACACCACCCAATCATACATGTTGCAAGAAACTGCAGTGTTATCAAAGTATGTTGGTACAAACAATTTCCGCGATATACCAACACCTTTACTTTTTGGTCACAACAATATATTTCCTCGTTATGAACCTTACAAACTTTTTTTTTGTGCCCACAAAACATTTTTGCTGCAACCAATAAAGGTTAGCAGTCGCTACAAAACATTTTGTAACCACTACAAAACATTCGCGATGTCCACATGACAAAAGTTTTTGTGGCCATCACAAAACTGTTTTTTTTTTCTGTGAATTAGGAAGGAAACAGCCCGGACCTTAAGAAATAATACTAGTATTCGCTTGTAGCGATTTCGGAAAACACTTAAAAACCGTAATCAGGGTGACTGAAACGAGAATCGAACCAGGTTCCTCTCGATTATTTAATTGAAAAAATATCCATGTTGTAATGTTGTATTGAAAAACAATCAGAAAGGAAAGGAATAGTTCGCGACTTCAATGACCATTATGTTAGAATCCATTGTTCTGTGTCTGCTGAAGCTCAGACCATTTATCCACTAATCTGCTACTCATTCTAAGAACAGGCAATGCACGGATTGGCTGGGCTTGAGTATGCATGGGATAGTGGATATTTAACACGCACTTCATTGGACACACGAATTTTTCCTTTCATTAATAACCAATATTTTATATTCCTGAATGACGATGCAACAGGCGAAAACATTCAATGAAATTCTGAATTCTTAAACTAGGAAAATTTGATAGCGTTTAAGTATTTCTATTTTTTTTATTTTTTATTTTTTTTTCAATTTTGGAAAACTTTGGGAACTGTTCCGAATTTTTTTTTTTGTGAATTTAGCGGGATTTTCCTCCTGAGTTTTAATAGTTTTTTTCCTTCAGATTTTTAAAATTTTTGGACTATTACGGAAATGTATTGCCAAACTACACAGGTCACGGTGCAATCCAAGATGGCCGCTGAGACAAAGATGTGAGAATCCCGGTTCATGGCACTTCTATGTACAGAAAATCGTTTATCTATTTAGCAGCTGAACTGAGCAGTAGACGAAACCACCATCCTAATAAACCTAACTGAACTCCTCTGTAATAGCCCTGCTGATTTTATTTATTATTGTGTTATTAATTAATAAAAATATATTGTTACAATTCTTGTAAAATATACTTACGATCATGTAAATATTATAATGTAAACTATATTTAAGGCCCTGAAAATTCGGCTTTTTTTTTTTTTTTTACAGAAGCTAGAATTCCAGCAACTACACGCTCGTGTCACTTTCGCAATTGGCCCTTGACTTATTTGACACCTTCTGGAAGTCGCTGAGCCAATAACAAAAATGTAACTAATCACATGCCCATTTTGCCGTGGAAGCTAGCAGCTAATGAGCAGCTGCTGTCTGCTTGAGAAAACATTCAGTGAACCCGCGAATTTTTCCTGGCTCTAACTATTTTACTTTCTGTCTCATTAATTTGTTAACTGCATTTCTCCTTCAGTATTGGTGCAAAATGGATTGTGGTGTTACACGTTTCTGTTGTAAACTGGCCTTTGGCTGAACTGCACGTGGGTAAACAGATAATAAATGAATAGAGCCCGGAAAAATTCGCATGTTCATTGACATGTAGCCTAGCCTCCAAGAATATATGAGAAATCGTGCAGACAGCAGCTGTTTATTATAGCTTCTCGCTGCCTCAGTTAAATGGGCCTGTATTCAAAGACAGTTTCATCATTGGCTCAGCTACTTCCAGGAAGTGTCGAGTAAGTCAACGGCCAATTGCGAACGTGATACAGACCTATAGTTGCTGGAACTCTAGCTTGCGCCTACAAGAAATCGCGAGTTTTTCAGGGCTCTATAAATGAATGAATAAATACAATATCCATCTCGAGCTCTCCACTATCCACCGATGTCCCCGGATCGACTTTTCTTATCTACTTTGGATACATTTCGTTGAAAGCGTTTTAATTGTATAATAACAAGTCAGTCATTAGACGTAAAATTTAACGAATTCCCAATCGGTAGAGACTCTTGATTTTCGCGAAAAGATTATTGCCCCACTTTGTTTCCATGCCTTACATGCACATCTGAAGTTCTGCTTCGTGGTCAATGATTAGATATTTTAACTGTCACGAGCCTTGGGAATCTACCGGCAAATTACAGCCGCGTTAATGCAGGAACATTATTGTAATTGGCTCAGTCAAATGAGATACGTCCCTTCACACACGCTGCCAATAACCATGAAGCACAATTCCAGATGTGTACGTTAGACACTGAAATAAAGTGGGGCAGAACTCTTTTCGCGAATAACCAGGGTCTCTACCAATCGGATCAATGCCTATGTTACGGCGGACAGCATACATCTCGCCCGGTGCAATATCAGCAGTGCAGAGAGCGTACACGACCTACTTGGGCCGTGGCAGCGACCACTAGGAATTGTTACGAGGCCTGGGAAGGGGGATACATGAAGGGGTGTTGGTTTGTCAGGAGGGGAAGGGAGGGGGGATGTGGCGCACCGCAACGAACCTCAACCGGCGCCATCTTCATTTGCGGTTCGTGCACTGATTGCGTGCCGCCTGCCCGGCCGGGTCGGAATGCTCGCCAAAAAATGACGCTACGGCACGTTTGGTGGGTACAAAAAAAGTTCGCGTTTACACACAGTAAAAAAAATTGTTTGCTTTTTCGTTTCGGATGCTAATTCTCGACGATTTTCTTCTCTCTCTATCACCTCCCACCCCCCTACCCACCCCTTTTTTTTTTTTTTTTTTTTTCAATAATTGTTATTTCTCCCCTTTAGATTAATGCAGCGTACACAGAGCACCATTTTCATTACTGAACAAACGTGGTTTAATAACTTACGAAAAAATATGTTCACGGTCATAGAAGTACAGGTATGGACACTCGCCTTTCTACCAATGTATTTTGCTTGACCCCCTTGTTGTTAGGCAATAGTTCACCAAGTTCCCGAGAGTGTTGTGCGTTTTCGGCGCTGCAATCAGGACGGTTGGGCACACACTCTGCCCACTTTTCCCCAGTGTTTACGTTGTAAAGTAAATAAAAATTGCTGGACCCATGCTTTCGGATTGTGAGCGAGCGAATTATTTCATAAAAATATAAAAATACGTTTTGATAAACAGTTTATCTTTATAATGTAAACACTGAAGTTTGAGTCCGACCTCCCTGATTGGAGCACCATAGACGCACAACACTCTCGGTAACTTGGTGAACTGCAGCCTAACAAGGGGGTCAAGTTTCCAGGTGAGTGTCCAGACCTGTTCTTCTACGGCAGTGAGTATGTGAAATTTTTCATTCTGGTTCGAAAGCAGAACACTTTCTTCGAGTGATATTGTCTTAATATGGTCCCTACTAACCCATGCGCTTCTTGTCGTTTCTAATATAATAATTTGAACTATGCCGTTCAAACCCTGTATATTTTAGAAAATTATGGCCAATTACGAGCAAAAAGGACACACGAAACCGTACGTTTGGAATCCAGGTAGCACTGCTGCGTGACACGATGAATATCACATGAACAAAACCTGAAAATAAAAATTTACAGTATTGAATATCGACATTCCTATGTAGGCGTTAACAGAATGACATCTGTCTAGGATAGTTTGAACTGAGAGAAAGAAAAAGTAAAGTAAGCAGATATACAGGAACTGAGTAGACTTTGTCGAGAAAAAAAGAACATTTGATGAAATATGAAGCTTCGTATGTTGGAACTGCGTTTGTAATGAAGGGGTTGGGGATAAAAATTATACATCAAGATTAAGTACAGCAAAATTGTCACGAACATGAAACCAAGCCCATTGCGCAGATATAAACACACCCATTTCTTACAACAGCAGCTTTAAGCAAACCAGCACTTCGCATTTCGCCGTACCACTATTCCAATGGTACACGGGCGTATGTTCTGCTAACAAAAATGAAACTATGAAAACGTTAGCGAAATCTTTTCTCTTACCTTTGTGTGGCCTACTACACTGTAGTTTTATACCTAGAAGTACCTTTTTGGTATTAGCTGTCGAGTTATGTTGTTTAGTTATACAAGACAAAACTTCTTTGTACGTTTACCGCACAGAGGAGTATTAGGAAAGTAGTTATGGTAAATTTCTTTTCCATACATCAGTGAAAGTGTTCCTAAATAATTTTAATAAACCCTCAAATGCATACTGATATTACAGGACTAGTATAGTAACAGTGCTAAAATATTGCTCTATTTACAAGATTATGTATGGTAAACGTCTCAAACTGTGTATTGGTGATAAAATTGTCATTTTGTTTATTTTTAACGAGGTTATTTTGAAGTGGAACGACGTCTACCTGACGTTCAAGACGTGACAGTGATGGGCATTTAAGATAGTTTTAACTTTTTCACTTTTCTTGCCAAAATAAAACTTTCACCATTTGCCGGAACACAACTTTCAACAAAACTCTCATAGATTACATTCATTGCTATGATCCTTGAGCTTGACAGATATTCCGTTTTCAAACTTATTTACGTTACAGGTATCCTACGTTGCCCATCTTGCTGAACTATTTTACTGAAAGTACAAATTTTTTTACGAGTTTCTGTCCGAAAAGTGATGGCCCTCTTGTACGCAGCTGTATTTCAATACTCTCATCAAGTAGACTAAATGGTTACGTGATACGATTAAGTTTACTAATAATTAGGTATTTAATATTCGATTTTTTTTTGTTTCTTAAGAAGCATACGATATAGGAAATTTTTGACAGCGTACCAGTCAGTATCTACTGAATCACTAATTACTCAATGTTCAACTCACAGTTGGAAACGCGCTCACGAACCGCACGCCAGTTTCGCACCCGGCTGAAAGCGTCTGTGAGTGATAAATAAATTCACTGCACGTTTAGAATAAAAAGTTTGAAAATCAGTAACCATTACATTTCAATGCGATACTAAACAAATACATTTAATTAAAAAACATAGTTACTTTTTATGCTTGCCTAATTGTGAACGTATGGAACGGAAAACGTTTGAATATTTTATGTGATACGTGATTAATTTTGGTATACAGTTAAAGCGAAACGTTTAGGAATGATGCTGTGATGAGATTTAAGAAATCAATGAACCGGATGAAAATGTTCACTTTTGAGGCGTTAAAAAAGGAAGCGATAAGGGCCGGACTGCTGCACTCTATGAACCCAACATTGACATTTTAAAGTTTGTGTATTATATTTTAGGCTCAGGTATATAATAGTAAGTAAGGGAACATTATGAATTTTTTAGCGAAGAAGCAGACAAACGAGAAAACACGAAAATGGATCGCATAATCAAATTTTACTTAGTGATTATTCATTCGTATCAGTTAATTACGTTCCAATGCTATTTACTTAACTGAGTCTCCAGACACGAAACTCATAACACCATAGTTTCTAAGGTGAAATGTCATGACTTCATGGGGTTGATTCACATTAAACAGGAAAATATAGAACATACTATTTTCCAACAGAAACGTCTTACGGCTGCAAATATGTTTATCATGAACTAATATACCGACAAGGTAGACAACATAAATAACGTTGACATGACATCCCGCCAAACGCGTCACGTCGAAAACAGCTTAATTTATTTCACTTACGGCGATGTTGTTACATTTGAAATATTGTTTTAAGTCTCGGCGTCATGTACACTGTAAATACTGGTAAATTTTTCAGTGAATTATCCGACACACGCATGTCCTCTAATAAAAAGGAAGCGATGTGAGCGATATTGGTACGGTCGTTAAGGACTACGCGTATCTGCGCGTAAGATACTTAGAGCTCTAAATAAATTGATAGTACTTTATTTTAGTCCCTTATTCTTGGGAACACTATAAGCCGCGACTACGTATTTGACGGAGTTTCATTAATCCGTCGTTTCCGTCAGTCGTCCGCCCGTCCGCACTAGTCCGCGCGCCGACGGTCCGTCTGCAAACCTAGCGATTTACAAATATCCGTCAACTGTCCCTTGTTATTCCTTCCATATTCAATGCTACCAATGTACAAACAGAAAGCTTTTGTGGGACGTAAAAAATTCCCCTCAATAGTTAACTTATTTTTACGGAATTATTTATTAGTCTATGGCTGCTAATAAGTGCAACCGCTATTTTTCATCAAACATAGTTATGCGAGCATAATATTTACTATTAAAATTATTTACGTTTTAATTTGAGTAATCATTACGTAAATAAAATAATTTATCTTAGTAATTTAATGTTTTCCGTGTGCCAAAATTACCTCAATCGGATTTTAAAGTCATGAATTTGCAGTACTAAGCAAGGAAAAAAAAATGAAACAAACCTCACTGCCTTCATATTAAAATGGAACCGTTGAAACGAACACCAGCATCTTCAGAAGGTTGTGTTTTTATCCGTCGCCTGTAAAAAGTTAAAGATTACCAAGCTTTCAACGGACGGACGGATAGAAATATTGGAAGCTTCTGATTGGCTGAAGGTCACGTGACTGGCGAACGGTCGACTGACAGGCAAGACGGATAATTGTAACTCCGGCTTTATTTTTGTGTATTACGACGTAAAGTCAAATGAAAGATTCTAACTTCCTAATTTGCGAATTAGGTCGGTATTTTCCCAGATAGAGAAGTCTGCCGAAACAATTTTTACTCATTTCGAAAAATCACAGAAACAGTGCTGTAATTAAAAACCATGTAATATTTGTTCAAAATGCATGTTTTTAAATAATACATAAAGGTAACACGTTTGGAAGTTTCAGGTAAAAACAATACGCTTGCCTTGCTTCAACACCAATCATCAGCCAGGTAAGTACTCCCAGTAAACATTATTCGGAACCCAATAATGCTATTCAAGTGATAAAAAAATCCCGAGATGTTAGAAACATTTAGTGGTAATTATGTAATACTAGAGGCAATTTATTCCTTGTAACATGCATTTTCAATAAAAAATAACCTCTGTATATTTTAATCCCATATGAGCATTTTTCATCAATATGTAAATTCATCAATATTTACTTGAGTTGTTATAGGATGTTTATGGTAAAGTGAGCACTTTTTAAGTTCGTGCTAAAATGATTATTCGAAAGATTTATATCGTTCTGACGTATGTTAACACAAAAATTGGGATGAGGTATACAATATCTCCATTTCATATAACTAACGAAAGCTAACGTTTTTGATCGCAATTAATTATGTTCGGGATTGTCCAGTACTTTATCAGAGGGCCTTAAAAGAGGTTACTTTACCGTGAACGGCACGTAGGATTCGTTTTAACGTTCTTTGACCTCACGGTTGTGACATGTAAACATTTTGTCTGAAAGATGTTTGGTTTACCTGCGGCAAGGAGTTACATTATTAATTTTTTAAACATAAAACGTGGTTTCGAGTGTTAATACAAAAGGAGGGGAAAATGTAATAGATTTTTTAAAATAAATCTTATAACCGACATTTAACTTTCACTATTTTGTTGACAAGGTACATTATTTGGTCTGTAATGGAACATTTTAGTTGTCTTCGGTTGTTATTTTTGTACAAAAAAAAATCAATTAAAAAACATAAAATTATTTTGATTTGTTCTATAAATACCATTTTTGCATTTGGGTTTGATTCACGGCTCCGGCCATCCACATTTCGCTTCTTCGTGATTTCTAGAAATCACTCCAGGCGAATGATGGAATCGTTTATTAACAAAGGCATGGTAGAATCCTCTCTCAGTTCCTGTTCTTGTGGACAGTTGTGTAAAACAGTGTTTATTGATCTCGCTGTAGTAACGAGACGTAAAGCCCACTTAAAAAAATTCTAGCCATTTAATTATTTTCGGTCTATTTCGTATCCCATTAAAAATGTTTATATATGTGTGTGTGTAAAACATATTTACTCACATGAACACAAATCATTTACTTACCCTGACGTGCAAAGCTGTAACCTTACTATTATCACACGAGTGAGAGATTTTGATCAGCGCTCAACATCGAGGTCTTTTGCACTGGCGAGGGTTGAAATAAGGTGAGTATGGAGCAGCGACGGAACGAAGGTGGAGGGAAATGGGAGATCTCCGTCTGGCACGATTCCCCCATGCGAAAATCCGGAGACCGACCCCGCCGGGAATCGAAGCAGGATCGCCTAGGTGGGAGGCAAATGGTCTTTCCATTCGGCCACCACGGCCCTTATTCTTAACACGAAAATTTCTCTTTCTTACCTGACAACGTACGAAGCGAACAAATCCGACATTCGTATCCTCTCCAATCCATGTTACTAAGCGCATCAAAATTCCGTTAAAAAAACGCAATTTTTATTATTTCGTTCAAATTCACAGCCTTCCATTGGTCACTGTACGATATAATCGACAGAATTAATTTGCGGACTGAGCCTAAATTACGTGGAGAGTATCAGATTTTGTCTGGGGTTTGTGTTGTAGTAAAGGTAGTTCATTATAGGTCGCTTTTTTTTTGCAACACTTTCGGTCGCTTTTCGCCTTTGTTGTCACCGTGACAGCGTACATTCCGTGCCCCCGGTCTTATACCCTGATCACGGTAAAGTAAATAGTCACTTGTGCATTAAGGTGGCCGCCTGGGCGGACAGCCTGGGGTCCAGAAGCCCGGAAGCGGTAAGGACGACGTAGCTTGTGCTTCACGCCTAATTGTAGCCTCTATAGGCGCAAGTCTGAACTGGCGTGCAGTCTTCTCGCTGACAACTCACCTTTATGAGACATTCACAGTGGTGAGCCTTTTATTTTATGATGTAGCATTAAAAATAAAGGTGTATTGTACAGGCTTTCATCATTTAAAAGATTCTGCGCCGAGATATTCATAAGTAAAAGGTACCGCAAAAACACCTATTTTCGCTATTTTCGGCCGCAAGAAAATATGCTTTAAGGCGGCCGCCTACCCCATGCTTCAAATGCGTTGCAGCGTGTTCGTATCCAGGTTTTTTCTACGAAAGTATTCAACGTGTGCCCATTATGCCAACGTACGAAAAGAAAACAAACTCCAGGCAAGGTCGGAACCACATTGTTAAGACGCCACTCTCATTTAAAACACGGTTTCTAAGCCTTCCAACATGGCTAAAAACGTCCTTTTCAGACTTTCGTACTTCAAAATGTACTAACGGGGTATATGTGAAACTCAGATTGCGACCTGCACTGGACTTAGTTGCAGACTTTTCACCAATAACATTTTATGGTCACCGCTTAGTGTCTCATAGTAAAAACAGTTCGGCGGGAACCTTGCACGCTAGTTCAGCGCTTGGCTCGTTGAGGCGACGCGACGTTAGATGCGCGCTTCAAGGTCGACCTTACAGCTCCGTCGCTTTTGAGCTTCTCACGCTCGGGTAGGCGGCGCCCTTAACGTGAAGTGGTAAATCTGAAATATATACACACTTGAAATGTATTTAGAATGCTATTCCCAAGAATACACCACTCATACGCAATGGGGAGTTTTCAAATAACCTTGTGCGAGCCGAAACTCTGCACATAACAAAGTTCGGCGGCTTGGGCAGGCGGTTACCTTAAATAAAATAAATACGTATTTAATTTTAGCCTTAGGCCTTAGAGTTTCACAAGAGGATCAATAGTGTGGAAGCTGCAAAATGTTTCGCTAGTATTCACACAGCCAAATATGATTTTGTGGTCTGCACAGAAATATTTACTTACTACCACAAACATCCTGCGATCGCACCGAAATTATTTGGCAAGTTAAACTTCAATACAAAATATTTCTTTTAGCGTGAGAACCTTACCACTGCCATGCAAAATTTAATAAATGCCAAAAATAATTATATTTGGCCGAAAGGAAAAATACGTATCCAGGGCGTGACAAGTGCTCACTTCGCACTGAAGAGCTTATACCCTGGCGGCTGTCTGTCACGGCTGACACCATTCAGCCTCCAGACAAGTGGTGGTTCGTTAAAAACTTCGGCCGTGCCGCTGCGGGGAAAAGTTTAATGAAATCCTTTATGCGACGAGATTGGACGAGGTCGACACCCTGGTCTGGGGTGGTTGGCTGTCTTACCTGCCCTCGGGAAGTGTTAGCTGGAGAAGTTGGTAGCGGGTGGGGTTAGAACAGCTTGGAAAGAAGACATGTTATTTACCAGAGAGGTAGTTGTTCGATCTGGGATGCGATAACACTGAAAACTAAAGAATATTTCGAAGGCTTGTGCGATGGCCTCTTGCCGGGAGCTGGGATAAACCCCTCGCCCGTATATTCATAAACTATTTCAACTGACATAGTTAGGGCCGCGGTTGGAGAAAACTGTGCCTAGGACTAACCCCTTCCCCCTCCCCAGAACATATATATCCGCTTTGCGGCTCGTGCACTCGGATTTTCGTATGTGAGACTCGTATCAGACGATTGGTTTGCGGTTCTCTCGGGAATCTCCCTTTACTCTTCCTCTTTATTCTGGCGCTGCTCCATACCTACTTCATACTAACCCAGTGTCGCACGCTTGACGAGAAGCATTTCGCCTATATTCTCAGAGCGCCAAACTTGTGTACAAGGTTTTCCGTGTAGTTTTTTTTCTACGGGACACTAAGCGGGTGACCAGAACAGTTTACTTTTTTACTAGTGTGGAGTAAAAACCAACGCAGGTCTCTCGCTTTGCACTTTACGAATTCAGGTAATATTTTCAGAGTCATAGCAGTCTAAAAAAACTCGTTTTTAGCAATTTTGAGAGGCCCGAAAATCATGTTACTAACAAGCGTGCTGGATTTTTGAAAACATAGAAGCATAGTTTCAAGTGTCTGTTCTTTTCGTAGATAAAATATGGATAACTTAAGCGGTTTCACGTGAATAGAATACGCGTGACACGCTGCAACGCCGTCCATGCGCCAGTCTAGTACTCCTCTTAAGCATTGCTTACCACGTATTTTTACTTTAAAATTTTTCTCACGAATTTTCAGATGTTTTAGTTACACCTTTAAGAAAAATAAAAACATCATCCACTACGGCAAATTGTGAAATTGTTGAGGCAGTTCACAATAATTAGAGTACTTTTTAAAGCCTGTTTACGTTTTTCTTCTCAACGATTTTGTATTATCTGCCAATTTTAAATATAAACATATCATCTTAAGTAATAGTCAACGTGTGTAGATTGTGCTGTTATAAGATGTTAATGTGTAAGTCCAAAGTCTACAGTAAAAAGATTTTTAATTCTGATTGTAAACAAGGCGGTCTTTCAAAAATGCCCATTTTTACTGCGAACAGGCAATACCGTGTCTATTGTATCTTCGCTAGTTAAGCATTCCAGCTTCAGTTTCAAAAGCGTATTCACAATATTTAAATAAAGTTATGTAAGTATTATGTTTTAAAATATAAGACACATTAACTAATAATTAAAAAAAGTTATACAAAGTGACGAAGTTTTCGAATTTATTTCATCTATAATGTCTCGTATGACGAAATTTTCGTTTTCGAGAAACAATAAAAATTAATCTGATGCAAATAAACTACAAACCACGTTAAAAATATAACTTCATAAAAACAACGCATGTGTGCAAGAAAAGAATTGTGTCGTTTGATTGGACTTGGATTTTAACATAAATTTGATTGACTATAGGCTATAATTAATGATTTTTTTGAACAGACTACGCACCGTCAAGTTTATGTGGACTCTTAGCCTGCTGGAGTTTGTCAAACATTTCGCGTGCCTGAAGACGAGGACTGACACCAGTTCCCGAAACGTAGCATCTGATGCCTTCAAAGGAAGCCAACTTTTTACTCCTAAGTAATTGGTGTTTTTTTATTTGAATACGTTCATTTCAGTCGTTGAGTTAGTTTACGTTGTATTCGGTGTTCTCGTCCAGTATTGTCGCAGTTTTCGCGCGCCTTGTTCCGTTCTTGTCAGGCGTTGTAATTGTAGTATGTGCACACTGATTAAACCGTGTTTACCTGTAGGAACCTCGTGTATCTAGTTCGCTATGATAGCTAATTCACATAGTACATTTCCGATGTACACTAAATCCGTGCTCACTACACATACATGCACCAAGTCATACACAGGAAGGAATATGGTAACACTAGTAGGTATGGATATTGATGTAATACTAGAATCAAGTACTACTGTACATTCTTCACTCTTGCATGCATCACTGTCGCGTATTCTGTTCTCCTCATACTCATGCTTGAAACGCCACAATATATTCCGCTAGCTCGAGTCTCCATTAACGGAAACTGCACACAGCGCCTACGTACGTAAATGAGTAATTTCCTACTGTTTTAAGTTATTGTAGTTGAATATATTTCTAACCGACATTGATTTCAACATATCTCTGTAACTTTTCCTCATTGATACGTGCAATCATTAGTTCTTAAGAGTGTGTTGCCCTCCTGGCAGGTTTTCAACACACTAGTGTTAGTTTGAATCTTAAAACTATGAGTAGGAACTTAAAAAAACGGCAAGGGCTATCATATTTACACGAAATTTCCGTTTTAGTTCAATGTAACATGCTAACTCGTACTTCTAGAACGAAAACTATGCGTCCTACGCACTTGCAACAAGAGGACCGATTTTGTTACGAATGTAGTAATAAATTGTATTCAACTATCTCAATATCCAGACAGTTCAGAAGTTGTATGCAATTAGAGAATGGCTACCACTGTAATGTTTATTAAGACAGAATAGTCAAACAAGCATTTTTTGTGGGATTGAAGATCTCAGTATCATTAAACCATGTTTTAAAAGTTGTCATTTAAAATCATTTACTTTACGATATTTGGAGAACATACAGTTTCAAAATTAAATTTTCAAGTGCTTATTGCTACCTAATTCAGTTTTGATGCTAGATGCCCTGTATGTTTTCAGATTATTTTTATGACGTTCTTATTTTTGTTTATTTTCTTGTGCTTAGACTTTTGTGTTATTGTGAGATTTCAGAGACTTTACGACATTCGCTCACAGTGGTGTGTATCCAGAAAAATGGTTCATTTGTTATAAAGTGGGGCACAGAGTTGGTGCGCAGAAACCAAGAGTGTTTGTTCTACTGAGCGACTGATACGAGGTCTAGAATGAAATGAGGAAAAACTAATCTTTTCAAGATATAGGTGTTTGGAATATGCCATTTTAAGCGAACCAATTATTAGTGAGTGACATGGCAAGGAAAAATGACAGTGGCAATATTCAGATATTAATAAATTTACTTTGATATACTAAAAACACATTTGTAATTATAAATATACATCGTAAGTATAAGACGGAGAACATAGAATAGGAAAATTTTACGTGTTTTTTTAACTGATATTTTGGCAATAAAAAACTAAGAAGCTTTATATATTATTGTTTTATTAAATTTAATACGTCTTTTTTGGGATCACCTTATTTAGCATTCTTTAGGGACAAACTATTACTGCTAACTTCGGAAGTGAGATGAAGGAAATTTTTAGTAAAGCAGTAAAAATAATTACGAAAAGGATATAAAGGTTTTAAGACGTTAAACACAAAAACTGAAATAGAATATCGAAAGGAAACTTGGAAAATAATGGTGTATATAGAATCAACGAGGAACAATAAATAGTAAAGAGACACGTAAAATAAGTAATTAATTAGTGTGAATAAAGTCGTAAATTAATGAATAGTAGTACGAGCAAATGTTTTCTTTTTTTGGAATATTAATAGTTAGAAGCAAAATACGGAAAAATATCACAAGCACTCGTGAAATAGTGAAACATAAATTCTATATTGTCACTATAAGAATGCCAAGACTGAAATAAAAAAAAAGTGCTCTGAAGATAAGCGACAACAGTTTGTTTAGCAACAGTAGCGAAAATTAACTGTGACTATTGAAGTTTATAGTTCAGTAACATCAGCGCAGTATAGTGCAGTAATAGTTGGAAACGATTAAAGCTGTATTGTCTTAACTTCATGCATGTTATGAACCTAAATGAAATAGACCAATAATTACCTCGAGGGTCTGGATGTTTTTAATTGGCTGTGATAGGGCCTTCTGTATTGACCAATTGTGTGTGGGAGGGGGGAAGGTGGATTTGTCCCTTCCTTAGAACAGAGGGGAGGGAAAGTATAGGCATTGTATCCAACCTTATGTTTTAATATTGAAAAATATTACAATTTCTGCCAGCTGTACATTCAGTATTTAGAACCGAAAACCCACTTAAATAGCACCAATTTGAACATTAAATTCCAAAATTTCCCGTTGGAGGATCCCCGGAACCCCCGCTTTAATAAGTCTTTGTAGGAAAAAACTTAGGAAATAAATTTCTGTCAAAGATCCTGCCACCCCTTACGAGAATACTTTCCGCCGCCACTGGCATTCACACTCGACTGTGTGTGCTGCGAGTACAAGATGGAAGTGCTGCCATAATAAGACTAGTGAAATGAAGAGATTTTGATCAGCGTTTACCATATGGGTCTTTAGGGCTGGTGATGGGTGACGTGAGGTAGCGTAAGTATGGAGCGCCGCTGGAATGAAGAACGGGTTAAACGGAAACCCCCGCGAAAACCCGCCGACAGCGACATCGTCCGCCACAATTTCCACATACAAAAATCTGGGTTGACCCCACCGGGAATTGTATTCGGAACACTTTGATGGGAAGTGAGTGCTCTACCATTGCGGCTATCGCGGTCCCAGCAGGATTAGTCTTCACCGCGTAGCTGCGCAGTGGTATGTTGTTGGTTCGCTATGCCACCAGCTTCGAATTAAGTTGTCATTTCGGGTAAGCATAGAACAAAATTTGTAAGACGTTAAAGAAAGTGACCTACCAGACGGTGGCATAGAAGCAAGGACATTGGTCTCCGCAGTGTCTGACAGATTATCATTTGGTAAGTTTAATCTGTCTGATCGAATAATCAGCCTTAGTGAGTAGACTATGTGTGTACACACATAAAAGTATTTCGTGAGATCAGAATAAAAACCCCAGTCATAGCCTTCTTACAAAGGCGGACTACTACGATCAGCCAGGTTAAACTTACCAAATGGCACTCTTGTCAGATACTGAGGAGGCCAGTTTTACGTATACACATGCCAACACACGTTTTATTTTAAGTCACGGGTTTCTGTATTAGTAAGAGGCAGTTAATTAAACACACAGAAACAAATGACGTTGGCATAAGCCACGGGTTTCACGATTACAGAATGGGAAAATGTTTCTTTAGAATTTCAGAACGTTATTTCACAAGATTGAAATAAATGACTTTGTTGTTCGCAAACAGTATTTTCGCAGTGGTTGAAGTAAGATATTACCGTATCTATTTGTTCGGTAAACATTTTGTTTTGCGATCTGATCAAATTAAATGACTGAAGTTGTGAATTTCAAATATGCATAAGACCACACAGTATGACTGGTACAGTACCTCCAGGACTATGACATTGAAACACATCACAGGCCTGGGTGACTTCACAGTAAAATAGATCTGTTTTTGGAGACTCTGTGGACCATCCTGCTGTGTAACAATTATGGTGAACAAGATATAAAGAACAGAGAACTGATAACTGTGCATACACGAAGGACCTAAATAAAGTTAAAAGAAGAAATAAGAAAGTAATGCCTCTGAAGACAAAGCTAACACCTTTGTGGCTGGGGAAGTAAAACTTCTGTGCATTATCAAAATATATGTAGGAAGTGATAAAACTTTGAGTGCAATTGTGCCTAAGTGGTTGTCAATAAATAATTATTTTTTAATTTAATGTGAATGCATTACGTATAAATTTTTAGGTACCTTGCTATGAATCAGGATTCGCAAGTTTGTGAATAGGAATTTTGCTTGAATGACGAATTTCTCTCAATTTATCTGCGGTGGTAAATTTCGTTAATTTAATTAAATTTAATAATTTTTTAGATTTGGCGCAAAATATTACGCCAAATGGATGCGTCACTTTTACAATATATGTGTTACATTAATCGGTAAAATGTTTCGTAAAGTTTCCATGTTGCCTTCGTTGTATTTATATACATGTCAATTCTTAAAACCGCCTTCTTTTTTACTTTTATACTGAAACTCTTAAAGAACAGAGTGCCGTTACGAATAGCTTTCAGATCACAGAGTTCACACAATGTTCTAGTATTTTACTGTAACGGAATATGTATTCCTGCTAAGAGCTTGATGTACTGAGAAAACTGCGGGCGAAAGAAAAAGTTGCATGAATGTACGAAGGGAATTTCGTTGAAATTTCACACCCTACTCGAGTCGTATCATAAGGACACCGACAGCTGCCCGAACTTTTCTCCCGACGGTCGCAGAGCACGAAGCCAGAGACTTGCTCGTTGGTATTCATGAAAAACAACAATGGTGGCTCGAGAGGTGGGTGGTCTGTGACGTGTCCCGACGACGCCCATTGCCGCCGCGAGAGAAGGAAAAGTTCTCGTCGGTACCTCGTCGTTGGGCGTTCATAACATGCCACCTTCGTGATGGCTATGCTGGACCTCGTGGTACAATGAGATGCCGTACCGACGTCCCTGGACCGGCCACGTGGAAACTTTTGCAGCGGAGTTCACCTTTTGCGGCCTTTCATAAAACATGTTCACTCGCCGTGTGAGACTCTTTTGTTATTATTCAGCATTATAAGCTCGACCGGGACATAAAATCACCACGGCATCAAGGGCTACTCTTCTTTGCTCACCACTTGACTCATCGCTTCTAGGCGCAGGACGTTCAGCTGGCGTCAATCTTCCGCTGGAGGTCTCTGTTACTGGCACGGTTCACCTCAGTTTTCAACATCTTTTTTTATTTTTATATTTGTACCAGATACTGTTTTTCTTATTTTAGACATAAATTGTGATTAAATCTTCCTCTTAGGAAATCTTTGTACCTCTCAAAGTTTTTGCGTAATGAATCGTAAACGTCAAAATTTGCACTTTACGGTTTTATGTACGCCACTAAAACCAACTGACATACCTAACCGACAAAATTCACAATGTATAACAAGGTTGTAGGCTATAATTTGACATACATAAAAACAAAAAGTAAAAAAATACTTTTGCATTTAATAAAAAATGCTGAATTTTGAAATAAAAATTAAAAAAAATCAACAACTTTTTAGAAATACGATATCTATATTTTTGTTTGTTTTATATATGTCAAATCATAGCCTACAACATTGTTATATAGCGTGAATTTTTTCCGTGTGGTATGTCAGTTGGTTTTAGTGGCGTACTTAAAACCGTAAAGTCAAAATTTTTACGTTTACGACTCATTACGCAAAAACTATGAGAGATACGAAAATTTCCTAAGGGCGATAATTACTCACAATTTATGTATAAAATTAGAAAAAAATATATGGTACAAATATAAAAACAAAAAAAAAAAAAGACGTTGAAAACTGAGGTGAATCGCGCCCTTAAGATGACCGCTTGAGTAGACATGTTTTAAGCGTTCATTTCTTCGAAGAGCGAAAGCAATAAGGACTACATTACACCCGCTTCACGCCATCCCCTAGCCTCTATACGTAAGCCTCTGAACTGGCGTGCAGACTTATCGTCGAAAATTCGTATGTATGAGACTTTTAGTGCTTGTATGGTAAAATTTCGGACTGGATTGAACTTGGACTGGATTCAACATGGATTGAACCTAAAGTGAACTTAGACTTAAATGTATTTATGGTAAAATTGGACTGAATCCGTGTCTAGAGACATCTCTTTGCGAAACATTGAACTACAGAACAAATGAGTGCCAAAAAACCGAGAGGCGAATATTTGTTGGACATTTTGTTTGAATTTTTTCGTCGGAATATTTAAATTTATTTAATTTTCACTTCCCATTAGTTTTATAACACAAAGTAGCTCTCACATAACCAAAGAATCGATTCAATATGGCGACCGCTTCGTCTTCGTTCAGTTCAGTCCGACGCGTGTTTAAAGAAATCCGGATTCGGCACTCCAGTCCACCTCACCGACTGAACTGGATTACTTACTCCATTCCTACTTCAGTCCGGTAGGAAGGTGTTAGAAGTAAAATTTAAATCAATATTCTTCAGTTCACACCTAGTTCAATCCGGATTGAGTTGTTACTCTAAACGTGGTAATTCAGTCATGACCCTGTCATAAAATGAGGTAACATTAAAGGCAAAGTTGTATTGTACCCGCCTACACCTTTAAAAAGATTCTACGACAAGATTTTCATATTTAAAAACAGGACCGCAAAACACCAATTTTCGTCCTGTAGAAAAATATACCGTAATGAGTAGATGTGAAGCTGAAATGGGTATACTCACGTGTAATGTTATTTGGATGCTATTTATAAGCAGACACTGCTCATGTGCGTTGCGTATATAATCTTGTAACGGCCTGAGCAGGCGGCCCCCTTAAGTGCACTGCCGACCTGAGAGCCGTCGCTTGAGCAAGGATAGAGATTTACATATTAAATTATATTCGGAAGTGCGGAGTAACTTCGAATGTTATCGCTTGTAGGTCGTTTGGGATAAAGTTAGCACTACATATTTAACCTTTGAAAAATATCACTGGCCGTTACTGCATATAATTCAACATAAACTGTAGTTGCCTTACTGCTTGTATGGTTGGCAGCGAATTTACGCAATATAGTTCCGTATATTTTCCTATTTAAATTCAACGATACTGAAACAAAATCAACCGAAATCGACAAACTTAAATGTATTTTATGTAATTAATAACTTTTTTTTATCTAACTGTGTAGGTTGCTACCGACGTCACAATTTATCTTACATGCGCACGTATAAAGTGACGTGTCCCAAGAGGTTAGATATTTCCCGTCGTCAGCCGTTATGCGCGGAAAGATATGAATTTGCTGAAAATAGAACTTCAGCAGGGGTTTTCTGAATGCTGCCTTTATTTCGAATGGCATATACAAAACCATTTTCTGAACTGAGAAGAGAATATTGCTTAAGTAATAAACATGCAGGAAAAATTTATGAGATTATTTGTACAAGTGTTTTTGATAATGAATATACTCGTTTGTTCATAGTTTTCAAGGCACATTAATTATAATCGAGATCTTATAGCAATGTGAGCCCCGTATAGATGAACAAAAATGGTACAGGTGTCATATGTGTAGGTTTTAAAAGAGCTAAGCTACACAGAATATGATTTAACATGTGTGTCTCTACCATTGGTCGAAACAGTACTCCGCCTACCCGCGTGTTAGAGGCTATTATTTTAATGTTAAAAATTACGTCTTGTGACTATTTCGAATTCGTTCACTTTGCCAAGAAAATTTTATTGCTGTAGATGTAGTGAATAGTGCCCTAAAGAAATCGAATAAAATGTGTAAAATTACTAGAAGCTCACAGACAATAACATGAAATCAAATTGTCGCAAGCTTTATATGGTTTCTTAATTAATGTGCTATTACACTTTTATTACTGTTTATTTCAAAATGCTTAGTTAATAATAAGTCAATTGCAGTTGTGGGACCAACCGATCGAAGTTCTGTATGATAGCGGTTCTGTGGAGAAATTCCTGGGGCGTATATTTTTAGCGACGTAAATTCTCCACGGTTGCCACGTTGAATCTGTGTGACATTGACTTTGACCTTTTGATCTCTACCTCAAGGTCACCTGGTTTCCCTGAATATCTTCAGGTGACTGCTGGGATGGTTTCTTAGTTAACAAAGACCATGACCAACTCGTCTCCCAACTCATGTCATTTACAAAGTTGTGTGTCGCCGTCTCTAATGACCTTGCTGTCGACGAGACGTAAAACCCACATACCTTACCTCAAGGTCACCGAAGAACAAAATTTCGGAAAAAATCGCAAAATTAGAAATGTACCTTTTCCCTCACATTTCCCTGTATCCCATGTCTTCACTCAAAACCTACATGACGCCTTTGGCTTTTCAATGCAGGCAGGTGATGCATTTTTCGAACACTTCTGATTGTGTGTGTTCACTAAGTATAAATATTTCAAAATCAGTCGGTATTATCAGTTTAAATAAACATTTATTTCTTCGGTTAAATTATTTTTAAATTTATACTTCAAATATGTTCTTAAATGTTAATTGCTTAAGCTTCTCTTCCAACTTACCCATACATGATACCGTTTTCGAGAAATAAAATTGAATGATTTATTTAAATCTAAAATTAAAGTTATTTAATAAAACATTTCAATTTATTTTATATTTGTGAGCTGTCTTTCCATTAATTGCCTGATGAGTACACCTCCACCCTCCCGTTCATCAACTTAGCCATATAATTAAAAACAGTAAATTAATTAATTGAAATAAATCGAAAATTTTAAAAATAACAAAATCAGTTTAATTGTTGAAATATTTTTAACTATCATGCTTACATGTAAGAGGTTCACACTTCGACCCCAATATGAGCACAATACTTAAAAACAAAGCAAACAACATCACTCTTGCAAATAAAGGAATTGGCTTGTTTTTTAACAACAAAGTATTACATCCTTACATCACTACTTCCCCACTTTGAACAAACTCTTCCACTACCATTATTGTGGTACACTCACCACCTCACCTCCCCCATCCCCGCAACCATCACAATCACCACCACCAAACTACACAACCCACTCTTCTTACTACATTTCGTTATTTTTCTTCTTATGAGTTTATATTTTAGACTAAATTATTTACCATAAGATCAGCCATACGTATTTTATTTATATTCTACCTATCCACTTATTACACATGTTCAGTTATCCATAGGACTCCGGGAAATTTAAACATAGCATTACATCTTCGATAAAATTCTTCTCTAGCTGACCATAATTCCAATGACTTAATGACGTGGAGAGGTTTGGGATAATTCGTAACAGCATGGTGATCTACTGACTTTTGAAATATTTTTCAGCGAGTACGCTAATCTGTCTTACATGCCTAGAGTTTTTTAAAAGTAAATATAATGGTCTGAAAGTTTAATGGTTTTGTGATATCCGATTTGGCACAGTTCTGTAATAAAACGTTCTAACAATTTGGGTGATTATTATAATTAATAAATAGGAGATTCCTAGTTTAAAGATTGCATAATGTTTCAAAAGCAAGAGAATTCTCTGTTGGTGATAGTTACAGAATATTTTAGTGCATACATTAGGCGGCGTTTCAATATCGTATATTTGATCACCTATCCACTAGCGCAGAAGATACACTCTGAGTAAATTTCAAATATTTTTGCGGACCTTTATACCATTTGTAGAGATTAAGTTCACTGCCTCGAACTTGCCTCGAACCTGTTCCCGCACAGGTTGACAAAACGCAATGTTTAAATTGATGTGCTGTACAGACTACCCAACGTTACAAAGCGTTGACTATTATTCTGTTAACTTGTAGTTGAGTTACTAACTTACAGACACAACAAGTTTACGTGATATTGCCAGCTTCGTTTTGTTCCCAACTGGTAGAAATACATGCCGCTACATAGACCGTATGCCTTGTAAGTACTCTGGGTTTATGGTAGACGACGGCATAGAAATTCCATCAATTGTATCACTTTGAGATAAAACTTCGAACAAAATGCCTGAAATAAACTTCACAATTTTCCTGGTTTAAATGCTGTATCTTGCTACATGCATATTTAATTTGAGTAATATTTTTAAGCAGAAACTTGGACCCAGCATCTTTTGCAATGTGCTGAAAATAATTCATACTTCCCGTTGAAACACGATGGCAAATGTATGTTTGTTACACAAGTACATATAAGTTTTAGATCATTGATAAGGGAGAATGAGACAGAGACAGAGAGTAAGCAGTAACAGACATATTTCACAGTGCCAAGATACTAGCATTGTTATATTCCGGAGATAGGCCATAATAGACATAGCGAATAATTACAGAGCGCAGAACCCTCGAGCTCCATCCCCAAGCCTGTCGCAGAAGGAACCAAACTATACTACTTTTGTATACATGCATCATGATCTTAAGTGTATGTACACACAAAACAGTATGCAGACAGACACAAAATCAGCCCTGAAAAATATAGCTTTATTTATATTATTTTATACGTTTACATTGAAGGATTTTCGGTAGACTTGTGGCCGTAGACCCCAAACTACAACAGACATATAAAAATGAAAATACCCACGTGGAATATTGTTAGATAAAAACCAGTGAATAACAAAAAAGTAGTTATGCAACCGTAAGAGAAAACCAACAAAATATCAATGAAAACGGAAAAGACTTGGATCAACACACTTAAGACAGCACAGACCATTATTGGAATGGTGACTAGACAACATACAAGACAGAGTAACAACAACGAGGACTACACAGATACAAGACTGGAAGAAACAGCGAAAATGACACAGAAGGTTTCTTTAGACAAGCTAAATTAAGATGACCTGACTGGTAATCGTATCAGAACCCTCCAGAATGCGATTCGAGTGTTTACCAATGCGGTGGCTCATTCAGTTTTCTCCCTTGTGATACGGCCTATGTGCAATTTTAAATGTATAGGCTTTCTGGTACTGTCACAAAAATATGCTATGGTAACTCCTTCATAATGTCTAGTTCTAACATTCTTCGGAGCGATATTCGTAGATTCAATGACAATTTTAATCAGGACTTTAGAATTTTATTTTCTTGCGTCATAAACGCAAACTTCAAAGAAATACGAATAAGTCAAGCATCGGTGAACAAGAGCCATGTTGTTTTAGTGCACTAGTAGTGTAATTAGTCCGGATTATAATTTTCTCTAAACACAAGGGCAAGTATTTTGACAATGCTAGAGTAGTAAAAGACAAATTACTCATATAAACGGTTGGTGTACTCGTAAACACAAATTATAATTTTTATGAAGCAGTTAACTAGTACACTTATCGATAATCGAGTAATAAACAGTTTAATCAATCGAGAAAATAATAGCGTGAATAAAGTTATAAATATATAATCTATATCATACCTAATTCTATAAAATACCTTATCAAATAAAAACACTACACTTGCATACGCGTACTACCAACGCTGCGACAGGCAGCCATTTGTTTTCTGGTGAGTCCCAAATCCCGCTATGCCAGCGTGAGCCCCTGTACAGTTCTGTGGCTCTCCGGTATGTACAGTATGTTTCGATTCAACACAGAACTGGCAAGTGGGCTGCCTACCCACCCGCAACCGGCTTGAATTCTGCTCGCGGCGCGCTAGCGACGGAGCTACGTTCGATTTCACTGGTTGCCGCCTTCTTACGCAGCATTCTAAACGGTTTAACTCTTTCAACATATATTTACACAGACTTTGGAATATGTTTCAA